>KQ479194.1:28972-40923 GCA_000331835.2 Trichoderma hamatum GD12 | reverse complement strand
GGGGGGGGGGGGGGGGGGGGACACCGAGAGTTGGAGATGGACTGATGGGGCATTGTTTCCCGCGAAAAGAAGGGGAAACGAGGGTAATTAGCCCGCCAGTTCCATGCAGATAGGCCTGCAGCTGCACGAACTTGGACAAGGTTATCATGCAAAGCATGCAACACTACTTCTCTCTATGGGGGTTACATTATCTTATCCTCCAACGTATGCTTATTCGTCGTCTGTATGATCCTACTGACAGCGGCCCTTGACATAACAGCCAAGCCATCAACTGCTTTGGGAAAGATGATGCCTAATTCATGGGGGGCATGGCAGGATTCAACCGGCAACAGATTGCGCGATATGTAAACACCGAGACATTTGCTGGAACAAGCCCCCAGAGAGTGAAGGAAGCAAAGCCCGGCATGTCATTTGTTCCCATCCAGGTCACCGAAATCGTCCTTGCTAGCATTACAAGGAGTATAGATTCGGGGAAGTGGGCAGGGTGAACAAAGCATAACCCTGCTGTTTCTCTTCTTTCCCTCCCACATGCACTCTTCCTCCCACTCTCTCCCACATAGCGGATTCCACGTCACACCACCAATATTTTGTCTTGGACACGCCCTCCCGTCTCTTTGCCGCCTCATCTAGGCACTCCATAATATTTCGTACCTTTTGTAAGACCGCGATGCCTTTGTACGAGTTCATTTATCTAACGGTAGCTTGTCAGACGCCTATCGATCCATCCCGTCTAGAAAAGGCACTTACACAAACACGAAATGTCATTCCATGCGCCCCCCCTCATCGCTCTTCTCCGTCCCAAACACTCTGTTACCAATCGCTCTGTAATAGCGCAAGCCAAAATCCAAACTCCGATTAGGCTAACAGCATTCCCGCTCTCAAAATCCCCGTTACACGTGCAAACAGTTGGAGGGGAAAAGAGGAGAAGAGGCTGCCAACTACGGTATATGCTACACAAACACGCAGAGGGCCACACCCTCCAAAAACTGACACGCTCCACGCCCTGCCGCTGAGGTTGGAGATGGTCAGCATCAAAACAGAGTAGTCTAAAAGGCACGGGCTACGAAAACACGAATTACGTAGGGACCGTCAGAAACAGCAGCGGATGGAGACTGTGAAAAACGCCATCTCGGGGGCTTCGACCAGATCGGTCCATCGCTCCGGGCTGGCCTTTTTCACTCGGCCGAATCAGCCCAGGGAAAATCCGTCATGGTGCATGGCTGACTACTGGCTAGCTGGCTAAAAAGCATCAATGGCTTGTTTTAGTTTGAGTGGCGAAGACGGATGGGACACTAAAAATGAGACAAGGAGGAGTAAATTATCCAGGAATCTTGCTACACATAAGGGGGTATTGCGAGCACACAGCCTCGCCTCGCCTTGCTGGTGTTACAGAAAATGGTTCGTCGGCTTTTCAGCCCTATCCAGCTTTTCCTCGGGGTGTATACCCTTTTTTCCCCCTGTTTTTGATTAATTAATTTTTTTTGGTTTTTAATTAATTTTTTCTTTTTTTAAATTCGGAGCAAGAGTGGAGGAAGTCGGCTTGCGGCACCTAGACGGGAAACAGACGCCGAGCAGCTTTATTTGCACTGTGTCTCAAAAGAGAAACTTGAAACTCGGCCTAAAGAGCTCTCTGGTTCAGCCAAGCCAACGGCTCGCTGGATCAGGAAACTATACGGGATCACTATACAGAAATGTTTTTATAAGAGAGAAGGGAGAAGGGAGAAACGGCGGGCTCTATGATGAGATGGCGTGATGCTTCAGCGTGCTTTGTTTACAACTCGACCAGCTGCGGACGCTTCGGATGGCCATTTACTGTTTATGGCAATTTTAGGCATGGCGGCCATAAGCTGGCCTCCTCATGTGCTCGTGTGTCATCAGGCTTCTAGAAAGCTTCTCGGCCCATGATGGGCGGCTTACTGTACGTACAAGAGAGTACAAAGGACGGCAGTACGAAATGTATGGCTCAAACAAGTCGTAGTGTTGCAGAGGGTGAGTCGAGAGGGTGGTGTCTCTTTTTGCCACTTGTCAGCAGATGTCCAAGTTGCTCTCATTCTGCCATACTTTCCGCTTTTGGACCGCTGTCAAGCTGTTGTCTACGTAATGTTGCTTTCTAATTACAGAGTATGGTACGAGTATACACCAGTTACGTATCGGGGCAAAGCGAGATGAGAAGTGCTAGTATCATCAGGTAAATGCTCGGTCCCGAGCTCCCAGTTGATCCGACTTACATGTAGTTATCAGCACACATGTATGCCCAACAAAGAGCATATGACTTACATCTCCGACTACATCTCCGGCTACATCTCCGTCTATATCTCCGAGTCCGGAGTTTAGCAATGGCTGCGTGCTGGAAGGATTCTTGTCCTGCATACTAGACGAAGCCATCAGTGTACACCAAAGACAGTCAAATCTAGTCAGCAAAAAAAGGATATGTACTAAGCAGCTGTAGTAAGCATTGCTGGTAGCTGAGTCACCCAATACTCGGCATTGAGGCAGAGTGGTCGGGTATAATACGGCAGTGCTTTGACGGGAATAGAATAAGCTGCTCGTCGATTCCTAAGCATGTTTGGGTGACCGTTTGGGAGCAACAGCAACCGCATAAGCTGAGTATAGCAAGGCCTGAAATGCAACGGTAGCCTTCTGTTGAGCAATATATGAGCGGAACCTCTTACGGGCGCTCCATATTGGACGTGGTCTCACCTCCCAGTAGCAGTAGCAACGGTAGTTGCCGATGCTGAGGGCGTGTTGTTCTGTGATGCCTATTATTAATATCGACCTAATATCCAGCGTATACTTGCCTAAAACGGCAAACGCATGAGCCAGGGCAGCGCCTCTTTCAACAAGCAGCACTCCATGCTCTGCGGGACAGACGTGGCGGAATGCAGTAATTGTATCACTAGTTAGTGGTGCTAATTAGCAAGGCTTCCCAGAGCCCAAGCTGGCCAAAAAGGGACGCGGGATGGAGGTGGCGGCAGCTCTTTGGGCTTCCAAAGTTTACGAAGCCCAGACCCCCTAAAATGGATGACGGTGTACAAATAAGGCTGCTGGGAGCAGACTACGAGACGGAATTAGGCCATGCCGAGAGGGCCAAGAAAAGCTTCCTATGTCACTGCGTCATCGAATGGCACTCTGGCTGCTGCATCCTGCATTTCGTTCTCGTTCAGAGAAACGAGGTGCTCTAGACTTGCGGACCTTGTTTCTTGCAGGAGGCGTGCCAAACGAACAACGTGCAATCTGGAAGCACGAATTGACGGCCGCACGCCTCATTGCTTGGTCCGCAAAAGGCCCGTATAGAAAAAGGCAGAAACGGCATCGGAAAGAAGTCAAAAAATAGACTGCTCTTGCGGATACTGTAAGTTGGTGGTTAGTAACTGCTTTGTACTTGAGGCTGAAGATAGCATTATCTGTTTGTTACCTCGCCACACAGCCCTAAAGCAGGGATTATGCGCCTTGTGCATAATACAAACGGGCATTATTACTCGGCGGCTCTGTAGGTAAATAACACCTTATACGAAATACGAGTCGTCAATACCAACTCCATCCCCCTTGCGGCTGGGAATCTCACAGCCCATTGCCAATGGCCGCCGCGGAGCCTGCCCATCCAGGAAGTAGGTAGCGAATATTTGATACCGTTGAGCAAAAAGCTCTCCCGACTCAGATCGACAACTCTCCTTGTCCAAGTGCCGCGTTGGACTTTTGAAAAGAAAAAGAAAAAAAATCTTCGCCGGCATCCAAACAGGCTTAGCATGCATGCATGCAGTTGGCCCTGCAACTCTTTCAAAACGGGCATAACAAAACACCTTAAAAGCCCCCCACCTAGCCCAAGCTGACGGGCGTTGGTCCAGCCCTGCAGCTCGCTCGTCGTCTCGTTGCTCAAGGTGCTGTGCTGTAGACCCTTAAAACGGCTCGAGGGCAAGGTCATTCGATGGGTGCTGTAGTGCTTACTTTAGCCCAGCAGCAGAGCCCGCACAACAGGCGTGGGAGTTTCTAGCCCTCTTCTCGGGGCTTTCCCTCCCACAGGAATAGGAAGTAGCAAAAACCTTTTTTGATCCCAGATTCCCGCGTGGCATGTCATTCTGCTGTCGCTGCTTCGGGGTCCCGATGACGCCGTGCCGTCACACGCCGGATCTCGAACGGCTGCACGCAGCACCGACCTTTTGGGCTCCCGATTTTCAGGGCCCGGGAACCCCGGCAAAGCCTCCGGTTAGTCATAAGAAGTTCCCGAGACGATGCTGTTCTTGTAGTTGTCATTTCGCGGGATGGAGACTTGAGACAGAAAAAAAAGGTTTCTTGGCCGTAAGAAAGTCAGGCGAGACGCTGCTTGTAGGATGATGGTTCTGTCATCCGGGTCAAACATCCAGAGCAACACGCCCGGGGAACCCAAATTGCTGCTGCCTAGCGAGAAAGGAATGAAGAGCTCCACGCCTATTTGATGAAATACGGTGTAGGCATTGTGAACGGGTCATCAGACGGCCGCGTCCTTTATTTTTCGGCGCATCTAGAACGGCGTGATATCTTCCGGCGTCCATCGCCATCGACTCGTATACTCATCATAATCTGACGAGCAAAGGAACTTTCCGTGCACGGATCTTTTGATGATATGATGGAGGCTTTTCTCCGAAACACTGAGTAAGTGTAGATGGCATATTGCGTGATGTCTCCGAGAAAGATCCACTGGACGGATTATCTGTCATCTCGACCAAGAGAGGTAGCAAGTCTGTCTGTAGACAGTGCTCGAGCTTGAGGTAACAAGTATTGATGATGGGCGTATGTGATGCGATACACTGCATTCCAGAGTACACGTATACCTAGTAAAACATCCTCTCTGCAGGCTGTATGTACTTGGCGGTCTCTGTTTGTATGCTTTGTCTCTTACAAGTGTCACCACTACTGAAGAATCAGCATCCTCCTATAGCCGTTTTCTTCCTATTCTGCCTCAACATGCCGTTTGCTCATTTGTTTCGGGTTACAAGATTCTAATTTGCCGGTGGGATTCATGCGGGTCACGACCAACACTCATGTGGTAGCCGCATGAGCAAATCCACGTGTCTCACAGCCTCCTCCTCCTCCTCCTCCTCCTTCTACACTTCCTCTTTGTGGTATAATTCCCGACCGAATGGCGGCCCAAGGGATGTACGTTTGATCTTTACCGAAAAAGAAATGAGAAATCAAAATGGAGGATGAGAGACACTTGCCTCGTAGTATCCCGGGGGAGTAGATATAAAGTTTCTGCCCCCTTTCTCATGACGGATATCGCGGTCCGGGGCGCGAGAGAGAGAGTCATGGCAGAGACATTCACAACCCACAGTAAAAATTGGACTTTTTTGACAGGACCACTGTAACCAGCGAGCCAGCACCGAAACCATGCCCTCTTACGCGGGGGGTCGCTGAAAAGACGGCTCTTTCTTTTCTTTTACCCAGCTCTGTAATACTCGTTGGGTACACGTTGGTGGACGGGGACGCATTGACGATGCCATGTTAGCTGCACTTTGGTGAGTTGTAGGATGCCAAGCCCTGCCACTTGCTACTGGATTTACCCCTCAGCGTCCTCCAACGACGCAAAATCTCTTGACAAAGTCTCCCCATATATATGCTGAGGGGCTCCTCTCTTGTCCCTTGTATACAAGTACGCTCTCGGTTCCCCCTAAACGGGAAGAGTTCTGGAAGCTTTCTGGAAATGTTCGATGAGGGGGTGTAGACGGTGGAGGCTGCGGGACCCAGCAGCTATATAAGCCCAGCAATTGGAGCAGAGCCCGGGAATTCTTGGCTGTTGGTTACGCAGTCTGTCCAGGCATGTGTCCATGTCCAAGAAGAGGCTTTGCTTGGCATGCAGGAAGAGATACTTTGGGACAGCATGCACACGCCCCTTCGGATCACGCTGAGATCTTTGCACAACAAGGCAATGCCCCCGTCTCAGCGGTACACTTCGTAATAGTCTAACTATTAGCGAATCCGTCGTGCCGCAAGTCGGCGCGTTTCTCGCTAAAAGGAACTCGGTGCCCTGGCTTAGCTCGAGGCACGCGCTTGTAGATGTTTGTATTGATGCTGTACAGTATTGCGTCGAATTCCTCTGTCTCTCTCTGCCCAAAAAGGGGGGCTAATTAAGCCCGTGCCGATTATGACGGCCAACTGCTCCATGACTCGAGCTACTGTACTGGGTCCATTAGAAACAGCACAGACAGCTAGCTACCTATGTACAGTACGCTGGCTGTCATCATCCGCATGGGCCCTTTATCCCAAACCCATCCCCAAACCCTCCCACTTGGTTATGCCGCCAGTGCACACATGTTACTACTAGTAGCAATAACGAAGCTGCTCGCTGTCCTGTACCCATAAGAGACACGTACGGGCGGGCGCACGGCGGCCAGCGAGTGTTTCTGCTGGCCAAGCTGAGCGGCCGAACCGAAATGACCGACCCTATCGCCGGCCCAGTCATCGGCCTTTACAGATATGCCGTTTGGGAGGCCGAGCTGTGAAGGGCTTACTCTGCCATGTACTAGCTACGCAGCAGTGGCAGCACGCGCCGTGGTACAAGGCACTGCCAAACCAAACAGCAGCTTACTGTACATACCTGTTTCTACCAACTTACATGGGAGGGAGCCAGTAGCTGGATGGCGTGGCCATATCAAACGCAAGGCGAGGCGGCATGGCTCTCTCTTACACGCTTGGAGTCGCACAACGGCCCAAGACAGCGCAGTGCATGTTTTGTAGCACAGGCAGGAAGCGCGTACTACAGTGATTTACGGATGCTTGCGGCATGCGTGCATATTTCCTTTCTTCTTTTTTTTTCTTATCAGTCTCGTCTGCGATTCGTACGGCTCGCCGGCCACGAGGGATCTGCAGATAGGCACAAAGCCTCGTTCTTGCTCCATAGCTGTGTGGGCTTATCCTGACTAACAGAATCTCCAACGGGTGGCACGGTGGTACGCTCCATTCCTCCGCAGTGACAAGCCCTCGACGGATGCCACAAGTACCCGTACGGCGCCTCGCCCTGCCATGGGGTACCTTGACCCTGCGTACCGGGTTTCTCCCCAAAGTCCTAGCGGGCGGGAAGGCGGCACATGGCTTTTCTTCGTCGTCGCCCTGGGAGTGGAGATTTGAGGCGCTGCCCCGCTTGCTGGGCTTCTCTTCTCTTTCGTTGGGTCGTAAATAGAGGTCTCGATATATATAATCATGGTCTTATGATGAGTCAAGCATGAAATCTTGGAGCCACGAGAGAGTGAGAAGAGGGAGGGAGATTTTTGATTGAATAAACTGAGGAGAAGCAACTGCCGAGTTGCAACAGCCTCGAGTGACAACCAGCTCGAATGATGCCAGTGACCGATGGATGATGACCGATGACATAGTGAGGCTGTCTGTTTGCTCGCCCTGCCTCGCAAATTACTGCTCTGAACGGCAATGGTATTATGCAGCAAGTCCTCGTACCAAAAATCAAGAATCTCAACAAACTGCCCAAGACACAGCTAACACACACACACAGGCGTCGGTCTCTGTCCGCCTGTGCCAACAGTATAGCCCAGGGCAGCCCACGAGGCGGATACTGTCATGTTCCTCCAAAGTACTACAACCACCATGCCAGATGCCATCCCGGACTTCAGACCTACTAGCGCCGGGCTTCACTGCTGGCCCATGCCGGCCGCAGAGCAAAGGGCCGCTCGGTTACCGGCCGAGCCTGTGATTGTCGCTCCAGAAAAAAAAAATAGGAAAGACTATGCACAAACACCCCTCCCTGGGAGGTGGCAGTGCCAAAAATGATTACTACTAGTAGGTACTAACATTTCCATTCTCGTGAGGTGTCTGGCGGTTAGTTATATTGCAACTTGAAACTGCAAGGCTCATATGGAGTACACGGGGTCCTTTCATGGGCGATTTTCTCCGATGTTTGGCCCATGTCTCATTCCTGGGGAATCGCCAAAAAGCCCATCTCATCTTACATGTGCTTGTGAGAATCCGAGTTCCGTACAGTACTATTCTCGCCTTTCGCTCACGGTCTCTAGCCGTGAATGATATGATATGGTAAGCGGCATTCGACATGCCGTATTATTACAGTACACACCGTACCGCATTCAGAACACCAAGAAATGCCACCCGGAGGGATATCCCACTTTCTCCTCCTAGCTCTCTCTCTTCCCTAGGCTATTCATCCCCAGATCAGCCTTGTCGAGATCATTCCAGCACCACATAATCTAACTCGGCATGGTAGCCATATTGCTGACAGCAAAAAAAAGACAGCGTTCATGACGATGATGATGCTGATGACCACCCAGGAGGGGGGTATTCCTAATACTAGCCCAATATCAAACCCGAAATGCGCCAACAGCATGTCCATCTCCATCCCCATCCATGCTCTCTGGTCACCACCTAAAATATGCTCCCCAGCACAAACCATGCTGCCTCCGAAATGATCACCACGGCAAGACAGTAAGCCGCAGGAGGGTGAATCGCGTGCTTTCCATGCACCTACAAGTTTTCGGGTAAGCCTCCGAGCTTAGTTCACGCACGCCGCGAGAGCGCGAAAGAGCGAAGCCACGGGAAACGACATGATGAGATGGGACAGCGTGAGATGAGACACAGGACGGGAAGCAAGAAAAAAGCTAGAGCCAAAACCTCACCCAACGAATCAATGTGTCCCATTCGTAAAACACACGAATCAGCAGCTAGAGATTCAGCCATCCCGATCTACGATGGCGCTACTTCTTACCAGGGGCCCATTCTTTTTTCTTTTCCCTCTACTTGTGTGTATATACCTATATACCTATTATATACCTATAATAATATGTCTGAACCGTCATCATACAGTCAGTCCCTTGGTCCCGGTTTTCTTCACCTGTCCCTTTTTGAAAACCTTGTGTGTCGTAGCGCGCGCTGCTCCCTGGAGGGGATGTGTCTCTTCATGAAAGAAAACGCCATCAACAAGATCACATATTCTTAGCATCAAGCCAAACGTTGGGGGAGGCTTGGGCCTAAGCTCCAATGGCCCGCGCAAAACAATGGCAAGCCCAGGGGGGTTTCACATACGACGGTACCGGCGTGTACCTTGCCTTGGCCTGATACTAACTTATATATCACTAGACACGCAAGATACTACACCCCCCGACAGCCCGAATATCCGGGCGTTCGTTCAGGTTTATTTTGTTTTTTGTTCTTCAGCCGCAGGGCACACGAAACACCCAAAAGGGCCCATCTTGCCGGTCCGCAGTCACTCCCCCTCCACTACTGGCTTGAGGCTGGGAAAAAAAGGGCCCTCAATGACACCAGAATATGATGATAAGGCTGACCCCCCCTCAAACCCAGCCTCGCGAGTAGTGCACGCAGCCCTACCAGAGCTTGCATGACTCCTGCACCTGCTTGCAGCTAGCTTTGCGCCTCGGCCTATCATTGTCTTTGTCTTCGCTATGAATGCCTGTTTTGGAACCACCACTTCGTGATGATTCAAGGTGAAGAAAAAGTCATGGCCATCTTTTTTTTTTTTTTCTATGCTGCTTTGCTATACCGATACCTATACGATGAAATTAACTTACACGTGTAATCACCTGAACTGCCCGGAGGCTATGCGCTTTCGGAGCAGAGCCCCGGGATATTAATTAACCTTGGCGGCAGCGCCCTATGCAATATAACTTACATGCCCCTTGTCTTGCCACTTGCAGCAGAGTGCCGAATACAACGCCGGGCCAAGCCTTTATTTTCACATCTGATACCTAGTTAACAAGGGACCGCGGAGGGGGGTGAAATGAAGCAAAGGCGACTTAATTTTTTCTTTCTTTCATTTTATAAATATCCATTATTACTAGTGCATAGTATTCGTATAGCTATCATCATCAATCTTGTCTGCCTCCTTGACGTTTGGGCTAGCAAGATTCGTATGCCCTCGTACACATCTACCTAGCTCTATTCCGGGATGTCTTTTTTTCATCAATTTAGGGCTTAATATCCGAACCCTGCTGGGGTCCGACGGGAAAAAGATTTAACAGAGAGTGGGAGATAAATGACAAAAGGGCAGATCTATTGATCAAAAGCAGCAACAAAAGTAAAAGCCCTGTGATGAATGCTACCCTACCAACGTCACTTCGCTTCGCCGGTTGGACGATCTCGTGTAAGTTCATGGACTATCCCACACACCAAAACATGCAGGGCCCAAGGATCAGAAAAGCATCTCCGCATGCTAGTAAGCCTGCCGTTAGATGAGTCCAGAGCAGCGGAATAAACCCCCCAAAAAAAAAAAAAAAAAAAAAAAAAAAACACCAAATGGCTTAGGACGCATCCACTTTCTCCGTATTTGCCTTTTCATTGTTCTTTTCCCTTTCAGCTTATAAGCTTGATCTTACCCAGGAGCTGAGCCATGGCATGGGAAGAGATCCTGGAAAAGCCCCCTTATTACACTCCTCCCCGTATTCTTGCAAACATGATTGATGGCTTTTTAGCACGTAAGCTCTTGTCTTGCGCTAAGCCGTTCAGCTCGGCTTCAGCCCCAACGAAAATCCACCTGCCGAGCGACGCCACGAGAAGTTTGCCGTAGGAATTAGGGGGGTGTTAGATTATTCCATCGTATTGGCCCCCAAAGCAAACCAAAAAAGGGCACAACTTCACTCCCCATAGTATTGGGTTGGAATCGTCCGGCTAGGCACGTGTAAACGAAGTGGGCGAATGCCTTACAGCCATGTGCGCATAGCGTGCAAGAAGGGAGAGACGGTGGCGCGGGGGATGAGCTGCTAGCATCATTGCCTACCAAACTATTAGTAGCAACACGCCTTTATCAGCTATTAGGAAGCAAAAGCAGAAACGTGTTTCCCGTTTCGGCCCCGAGACAAGGCCCGAAGGCGCTCGGTCTGAAGCTTGGCTTCCTCTTTTGCTTTTTTTTTTGTCATCCTCCTATTCGCTCTTGGCATTGCCTATCAGTGTCGAGAGTTTGAAACAGGCTTGCTCTCGGTGGACAATAGACATAGACATATAGGGCGCGGAATGATGAGAAAGCCAAGATAGTGTTGCACGCAGCAATTACGTACCAGCGTACCCAATTCTCCCTTTTTCCCTTTTTTCCTTGTTTGCCGCCCCAGCGCGGAATTTATGCCTCGCCTTGGCATCGCCACACGCAAATACTTGCAAGAACCTCGTACACGTAAGTACGCCGAATAGGCTATTGCCGCTTACCGAGTCCTATCCCGAGCCATCGCTGTCAACTGGACGAGGCTTGACTTTCAGCCCTCGAGATGTCATTTCGCAACCCCAAGCCCTGTGGGCCCTCGTCTGCCCCCAGGAGGGGGGATTGGTTTAGACGTTGTACTAGAGCACATAGTTGTAGTACCACTTGGTAGCAGCTGCGTCTATCTTTTTTTAGGTTATTGGTGGAGATGCAAACGAAGAAGAGGACGCAGCTAGGAATAGCGGTTCCAACTCAGTTTCTATTCAGCCTACCGGTAGGCTTACTTATGTCTTTGCTGTCGTTTAGATTTCAGACCGTCGGCGCACAATGGTCCTGTAAGAGGCAACTATCGTCAGACAAGGACACTATGCCCCATCTCAGACCTACAACAAACAAAAATTAATTGCCAGCGTCGCTGTTTTGTTTTTAAGCCTTACCGCAGCATTGAGTTTTGGATCGTAGTTTGGGTAATCACCAACGCTCCTACATACACCATCTGCCCCTCAAAAAGCACCCAGGGTAGTAAGTAGACGAAGGATTAAGCGATCAGGATCATGGAAGCCATGCCTTACCTTTCGCAGACTAACCAATTCCTCTCCTTCTCGTTTTCTGTCAGCTCTCGAGTCATTCCAAGAATCTCACTAGTCTTTTTTGTTTTTCTCTCTCCTTCCTCTGGGGTGTTGTTCGTTCGTTGCTCGCTCTACACACTCGTTCCCTCTTTGTCTCTGACTAATAACGCAATGCCCCCTTTGACGGCCTCATCCTATGTACCATGAGGAAAAGGGAGAGAAAAAAAAAAAAAAAAAAAAAA
>KQ479194.1:0-28962 GCA_000331835.2 Trichoderma hamatum GD12 | reverse complement strand
AAAGGGAAAAAAAAAAAAAAAAAAAAAAAACAACTCGTGGCGTCACGCACTTAGATGCCTCTTTTCTTGGCACATTAGTAATGCCGCTGCTGCCGCTGCACAAACGCCGCCTCCGCCGCCGCCATTGCCAAACAGGCTCCTAGTAATCGTCGTAGTAGTACAACTTCGAATGCACCCCTCTAGCTTAATTCCGACTCGAGAAGGGAGGGGGAAAAAAGGCACGAAAAGGGCTACTAGTCAAGAGGATGAACCACCTTTGAGCCGTATCTGTTTGGTCCTGCAGAATGTAACGAAGTCGAAAAACCCAGGGCGTGGATGTCCGAGCCCGTCCGTCCGTCCGTCTGCTCTCGACTCATCCTTCTTGTTATGCTTGAGTCCTTTTTTTTCGTTTTGGGACTCGATTGTACTATTCCATAGCCCCCCCTTGCTTGAGGCTTAGCACGACTGGCACTGGAGGTGGTGCTTGCTGGAGGTGGTACTTGCAAGTTCTCCCCGGGAAACACCCTTTGATCGCCCCCTCCAGCCGTCACCACTTACAGCTTATTCATGAGCAGCATGGCATGTACAATCAGTCACGAGTACCGCCTAATAGCCCGCACCTGCACCCGAACCCGACAGTTTGGGTCGCCGTTAATTAGGAGGGGCTCTTCTCCTCCCGCGAGTCGACAAGTATGTATACTAATGCCTCAATACAGCAAAAGCTGAAGAGAGAGACAGCGATCCAGAGGCATACCTGTAGGTATGGGTCGACGCTGTGCCGGCGTTACATTGAAGGCGGCAGATGCTCCATTTTCTCGAAGGATTGTAGGATTGAGGGGCCGTCCTCTCGCTCCCCCCCCTTGGGCCTGGGACCCTTTTCTCATCTCCGGACGGGACCGCGGAGCGCCCCATCCTCCGTATAACCATACCGGCATCTTGTCCACTGGCCAGGTCAAGCGATCTACTCACGAGGAGCCCTGAAGTGAGATATGACAGCAGCCCAAGCCTAGTGTACGAGATAGGTCGAGAGAAGGTGCAAGCTGCTTCTCGTGCGTTTGCACGCCATCGCAGTTAGTTTCCCATACCCGTCTCGCGTGCGGAGTAATCCCGCATAATATGTCGCCTGTTGGATCGAAAGCTTCCGTTAGCACGTCGTTTCTTCTCCGTTTAGCTGCTGTAGCGTGTGGAGCAGTGCGTGGTAGCGCAGCGCCATGCACCACGATATATAGTATGCCCCAACAAGCAGCCCTACATACGGAGCACCGACCAACACGCTCGAGGTTACCCTGCATCTCTTGTTGATTAGCATACCGCATTTGTTGGTCGGTTAATGACGCGAGTATGTAGCATCGTGTGCGGTTTTTTGTTCACTGTCTCACTTTTGCTCTGAATCATCATCCTATCTGCCGTCTGACGGCGTGCAACCGAAGAGGCAGAAGGCGTACAAAGTACTCGGTGGTTATGCGTAAAACTACACGAGTGCCAGCACGCCACTTACTATTTGCCCGTGATAACACCAAGCCCTAGGGCACTACCAGACCGCGATGATTTGTAATTCCATTGCTAGTCAAAGGCAACCCATGATGCTGCCAAAACCGGACTGCAGTGCTTTATAATTGACCCGAGTAGCCGTTATAACTAAGCGAGTTTGGAGAAAGTAGATCCCCACCAAGCTTGTCTGTTAAGCCCATACGACTCAAGATAGGGAATAGAGCCCTTTTTTTTTTTGGTCTGGTCAATCTCAAGCAGATCTGTGCTCAGCACTAGGATACACGCCCTGCAACCTTCGATATACTGATGTGGAAGCGAGATCATACTCACACGCCCAGATAACCTGGTAAATCTAGCTCAAATGGTCTCAAACGAGAAAGGACAGAAAAAATATCCCTATAGGATAGCCCAGAATGAGGGGTTTTGATGTTACCGCGACCACCATTAGGTCTTGGGCCCGCATGAGCCAGAGTGACTCTCAATATGTCATCTTCATTACCGTAGGGCAAGAAAAAGGGATCATGGAGCATCTAGCTGCACTAAGTAGTACATCCACCTTAAATATGACACGCATTTTAGCACGGCGCAACCTCGAGATCCTCTAGTAGGACGAATAATTTCCGTATGTATGCTTCTGCGATGCAGATCCTTCTGCTAGAAACTCTGTAAGCGAACTTGGCAGAAAATAACAGAGCCGCTTGTGGGTAATACATTTGACGATGTCGTATAAGATGAAGGAATTTTTTTTGCTATACCGGATTGCTCTGTATCTTCTTGTGCATGCTAGATGCGGCAGCCTCTACACACGCCCCTTGCGTCGGGAATAAGCAGGGATGAGAATCGGTGCCTTATTTACTTTTTTTCGGCCTTAAGGGAATATGAAGGATTGCAGCCCGGCTTGATATTGAGAGAGATTACGAGGCAAGCAGTATTGCCGTCTGAGTATTGGCTGCCAAGGAGACGGTTCTCCGAAGGGCCTCGTTTCGGCCGGGTAGATGCATCGCGGCGATTCTTCGGCCGAGCAGAAACCGTGTATACGGCATCCAGCTACTGTAGCAGGTCAGACTGCGTATCCCGTGCTGATTCAGCCGGGGCAAAGGCCCTGACGCTCTAGACGCATCCGAAGCAGGCAGCAGTTTTATGCCACAGCAGCACAGCGAAGCAATTTCGTAGACCTAGCCATGGTGTTGGCACAGAATCCCACCGCTGGGGTTCCTGCTCAACCCCTGCCCCCCTCCCTCAAGACCTCTTTTCTCTCTGAGAGACAGCCCATCCTCTCGGCCTTCCAACTGGAAATCAACCAGATGGCTAGCGAGAAAGGGAAAGCGAGCTATGCGAGGCGCCCTTGGATGCGGAAACAAATCAAGAGGCAAACACGGTAAGTAACTGCGAGTGCCAAGGCGGTGGCTATTCCGCTGGTACATAGGTCGACTTCGTAGTAAGTGATTACTGTAGTGTTGCTCACTTCAGCCCTGTGGCTGCTGGCCCTACAGCCGCGCACCTACAGCCGCGCGCACTCGCACACCCCCCTTAGGTGAGAAAAACGGAAGCCGCGAGACAAAATCGGAAAAGAGGAAAAGCTGCTGTTAGTGGTTGGGAAAGGTCCCCACTGCCGTCTAAGCCCAGGGAATGGAGCAGCCTCTGTAATGGCCGCCAGCCAATCAGCCGGGTCTGTCATATTGGCTCCCTCACACCCCCCAAGGCCCACTGAGAGCGGAGGAGTATACAGCTCATGGAGAAAGCCAAGGGGAGTACCAAGTACTTGCTTGTACCAACTCGAGTTAGCAGGGGCAGCGATTGCCTGCTAGCTCCTGTACGTGTGATCTATCTGTAGTAGGCACGAGCTCAAGTCTCCATCCTGCAAAGCCCTACAGCAGGGCTGCTTTAACTCGATTGGGTGAGATAATTGGCCTTGCCCTCATAAACGCAGATTTGCCCCTCTCATCTAGCTGGAGCATGGTTGGAGGGGCTGAAGCCAGGGAGCCGCGGGCGAGTGACCTATCAGCAAGCTCCACCCCCAGTCTCGGACCCGAGGCATTCTCGTCCACATCCTTTGTCCGTATAGATCGGCTTGGAGCTTCATGCTTGTGTGCGGTTAGTGCCCAGCCAGCTGAACTATTGTTTGGGCAGGAGCAAATGGAAGTCATCACGCCCAAGCCAAGGGGTATAGGAGAAACAGAGGGCATACGCACACGCAACGAATGAGAAACACAGCAGGAAACCACATGACCGGCATCTCCTGCGCCAAAATCATCCTCCCAAAGCGCCCACCCGAGATTGGTCCTGTCTTGCTCACCCTTCTTACCACCGCCCCTTTGCTGATAGTTTAACGCCGTACACGTTATTTCATAGTGCGCGCGCATAACCACGCAATATCTTCCGTTACATCTTTAAATTCAACCTCATCTCTGCCTTAGTTAGCCTGCGCAAAGGCGGCACTCTGGGAGATTCCGTGGACATTAAACCGTTTATGGCATGAGGCTCATGCCGCTTTGGGCCTTTTTCTCCGCAAGTCTCCTCGCTGCTTATCAATAGGCTCGAGTGTACATATGTAGTTGGTAGGGCAGGTCACCAGAATAACTCTGTCTCAGCTCACCATCTGATACGAGTCAAGATCCAGTCACCGTGGCAAATTTGCCAGCCGCAATGCCAGCCAACCTGTCGTTGCGGCCAACCATCAGGATGGCAGATGCAATGCGTAATTACCTGCATCCCATGCAGGCAGGGCACTTTCAAGAAACTCGTTAGTCCGCCACGCAAGAACCCAAGCCACACACACCCGATAGTGCATAATCGCCTCTAAACCCGGAATAGGACAATATCCCGCGGAGCTGTATAGCTATCAAATTCCCTGAACAAGCTGAAGTCCTCTCCATCAATAAAATATGAAGAAAAGGGCTGCCAAGAGCACAGGGCACAAATCCAAGTGTTGCAGAGTTGCTCAGCTCATTTGCAGATAGCGTCATCAAATGACAAGCGCAATCTGACTAGGGATGGGTAGCGAAATAGTAGTTCTTGCCCCCGCGCGGCTGAACGTGTTCACCGCTGCCAGAAGCCTTCATCAATATCACTTGTGGTTCAACGGTGGTGCGACTGTGGTTCGACAGATAGCAGGTGCAATAATGACTGATCTGACCTTTGCCCACAGGGTGTGCAGCGCTCGCCTTGCCTCCCAGCCCGCGTTCCATGTCTCATCCCTCAGATTTCGGCCGCCCGCAGTAGGACCGACGTATACATCGACCAGTATACAAGACTAAGATCTTCAGGGGGTATCTTGCATCGGAAGGGATACAGCAGACGATCTGACGCTAGGGAATCCGATTCTCTGCATTGTGCTCCGTACCAAGAAAAAAAGAAACGCATAACCCAGTCCAAACTCTAAGGGATGCTGGCTAGCCATGGCATTTCCGTGCTCTAACATGCCAATGCTAAGCGATCGGAGAAGATGTATACTTGAAGATGCATTCTCCGGTCGCACGCCCCCACTTACCTCGGACCGCATGGGGCTTATCATTCTTTTCCCAACCAACTTCCCATGCCCACCTGAAGCCCTTAGTTGACGGGGCCATGGGAGCTCCTCTCTTTTTAGTAACACAATTTGTGGGGAACCCCAAACTTCATATCGGCAATGCTATCCTTTTCCTCCCTTATTATTCATGGGCTAAAGCCGGTGCGGTGCAGAACTATGATTCTCCCAAGTTGCCTGTATCGGCTTAGTTCTTAGACGAATCGACAGACCGCCGTCTAGAATGCTTCTAGCGCTTATCGCTAAGCCGTATGCCATCTAGCCTGTCTGTCGGGTTCGCCAGATAACCGGGCCATGCTGTCATTCTTCGCCCGCTGTCGTCACGGCTGTCTTGACTTTTGCGTCTTAGTTGCCACTTGAAACGCGGTCCCTTCCGTGAATCCTTCTGTGCCGTGTCGCATATGGCACATGTATACTATTACTTGACAACTTGTTTCTGCCTGTATCTGAGTGTGGAGTAGCATTCTATCCTTTGCGCTCAATATTCCGCACCCTGTTCGCAGGGCAATCTCGCAGGATGCTGGCGTAATGCGTTTCTGATGACCTCACTACTAACACCACCATCGGCTGTTCATTTGTCCAAGACATTTGCCGGGCTCGTGTCGCCTGGATTTCGTCCAAGGCAAATCATTACTGTAACAAGTTTCAGCTGCTCTCTTGCCATAGTCCAACCCAGGTGTTTCCGGATGAATGAGAGAGCTTGCGGCGGGGGCGGCACACCTGCGCCGGCAGTTGACACGGCGTGCATCCGTGGCGACGGCTTTGAAATCGGTCGTCGGAGCACGGGACCCTCTTTTTGTTGTGTTCGGTCCGTGAATGCATACGAGTGTACGAATAGGAAGCGGCCGTTGACATCAAAAACGGGGCTTTTGCGTCAGGCGGCTCCAGTGTTTTCCCTTTTGCTCCTAAGATAGCAGCCTGTTCCTGAGAGCTGTGGGCCAGGCTAGGGGACCTCGACGACATCCCGGTCGCCGACCTCCCAAAACACTCATGAGATTTGCTTTTGTATGGCATCTTTGAGTTCACATCTACGGCCCTCGCCATGTAAGACGCGCCGTGCTCTTAGCCCAAGTCCACAGTCATGATTATTCTTTGCGGGCGCCTCTGTGCCCCATCAGCATGCGCACTGACTAGGCGTGCGAGCAGCATTCGAGGTGTTCAATACACTGGTAATATGAGCAACATGCCAACATTGCCTCATACCAGGCGGGCTTTGGCTGTTGCGGATCTTTTCTTCTCTCTCGCTACGCATCCCCTGATTTTTAGCATCAACAAGGGGTATGCCAGACTCCTCACAGCCCTATAGACAAAGCTGTGACACAGGAGGCGCACGCACGTTTCTGTTAGTGGGGAAGTGCAAACGATACTAGTTCGCGCCACTTTTCTGAGTGTCCGAGAGCTGCCAGGGAACCTAACCGCTCCCTTGGTGCATCTTGTTTCCTCGATGATGCTACTATGCTGCATAATCGCCCGGGGCACCGGCCTATCCGGACTTTCATCTCGATGCTTGTAGTCTTAGCCACAAAAGGAACAATCTCATTTAAAAGACAGAAATCAAAACCAGAAGGATATGATGCGTCGCTTTGCTCAACATATCCTGACTCAAGAGCTCTCCACATGCTTCCGCTCTAAGAGGATGCCGCGAGGAAATCTCCTGTCTCCCTTCGCCCGAAGAAAAATATTTCCAGGAGATGGTGACAGGAACAGGTATCGTTTTATCCAGCCGAAGGAGTACACGCATGTCACTACCATTTGTGATTAGTGTCCCCTTCAGCCTTGTGAATCAATCTCTCTCTCGGTGTAAGCTAGCCTTGATATGGTAACCTTTCACCCCGATAGCCCGACATTGGACGGCTGGCTTCTGGAAGCTCCAGCAAGAATCACGGTCGTATTTTGTAAGCGCTTATGTTATGTTGAATAGCTTTTGCTGTTCTCGGAGACTTTTCTTTCTAGATAGATTGCTGATGAAACTACTACTAGTAGTCGGAGATCTCGGTCAAAAGATGAGTATAGTGGCAGCTTACCCGAGGCAGTAGTATACCCAATCAGGTCAACGATAGCGTCTACAGTCGCGTATTGATAATACAAGGCAATGATGGTTCTGTAGCCGGAGGCCGAGGCCTTTTTCGTATTTCCAGGCTTTGTGTTCCTGGGCGGCGATTTGAACGAATAGACTTGGTACGAGGAGCTCCTTTTTGAATGACTTATGTCCCCCTCTTCCCTTTTACCTTGGTATGGTTGGAGTCCTCCTTAATATCGCCTGTGCTTGTAGTATTGGAGACTACTAACGCAGAGTGTATCTGGGTAATAAGTAAATGACTGCTGCGTCTTGGCTGCCGCTTCGGCGCCGTGACAGACTAGCGCGGCTAGTGTTGTAAGCCAAATGAATCTGCTCTCAAGAGAGCTCTGCGTTCGTGAAGCGCCGTTGAGTGGGTCGCTACAGTAGTGCGATTGAAAGCCTGGCAAGGTGGACGGAACAATCCGTCCCCCTTTCTTTCCTCCTCGCTTCCTCGACTCATGCAGCGCTGCACCGGCCGATAATTCAGGCCGTTTAGTTGATCTCGCTGTTAAGGAAGCCGTAGCAAAATATAGGTGGTATATGCCAAGAAGATGTAGGGCGTGTCATGTATCGATTTTCGTGCATGAAAATGGATTTTAACGGACACATCATAACGCACCCCTCCTTGTCATCTGCCCTCTTAATGTCGACCGGGAGAGTCATGAAATGTAAATTAATTTCATTTTTCATACGTTGTCATATTAAGGCGGTCCGACGCTTGCTGAGCCTTCTTTTGGCGGGGAAAGTTGCCCTGGCCAGGCTCGTCCCACCTATTCTCTCCTGTTCGCGAATATGGCGATTAAACGCGGTGGTGGACATTCGAGAAACGATTGGCTAAACACGGGATAGGAACCTGGCCCTGCTGGTTCTTGTAAGGCTGAATGACGAATGACCGACTTGCGTGCATACTTTCGTCAATGTCGCATGGCAAGGCAGTGCCCTGCTTATCCCGCCTAAGCGAGTGGCGGCCTACTAAGTTGCATAGGCGTTGCCATCGTCTCGTATTCCCTAAAGAGTATGACACGGCTTGTAGCCCAAAGCCTTACTGCGTACGATTGACCGTTGTACTCTCTCTACCTCGCCTTGCTGGCTGTCGTTCCCACAAAGCAACTGTGTCTGCTGGTGTTACAAGTATACCTACGCAATGCCTTGAATTGCCGACATTAGATACCGCGTATGCTGATTGGGCTAGTGCCCTTTGCGATAGTCAACTAGCGGATGCTCAAAACTTCCCAATTAGCAGCTTGCATTAACCGTACTGGGAGTGTTGTGGCTCGCAACTTTGTAGACCAATACCGTAGTGTCATCGGCCTTGGAAAGCACTGTCTACTGTATGAACCCAAATACATGGTAACAGAAGGGGTCAGCTTTTGTGTGAAGAAAAGGCCCATCATTCCATCTGCAGGAGCTCGGAAACTGTTGATGGCCATGTAATACACAAATACATAGACTGGTGAGGTTTTCGATGATTCGCTCAAAGCTGCAACTTGGTGGGGGAGTGGCTTTGAAGCAGGCGTTGCCATTCTCGTCACGTGATGGGAAATCTCTACATCTTCATCGTCACGTTCGGTTAATGCAAAGTCGTTCACATTAGCTTCCCATGATAGCTTGGCCAGATGGGTTGATATCGTCTCTGTTCGTATGAGTGAAAAAGTCGCCAGTGCTCACATCCGGACGACCCTAGCCCAGATACAGTATACAATACCCACCCGGCGCCATGGGGTCGGCTTGTTCGAATCCAGCGTCACTATCCCTTGAAATAGCGGGGCAGTATCAAAACTTACAAGTACTAGTTGCATATCAACTCTCTTCTTGCTGAACGGACAAGCTGAGCGGTGTGATGGCTGATGAAAAGCTAACGACAAGGCTGGTGATCCGGCCAAGTAGCAAACCTGCAGCAGTCGCCAAGAAAACTTGTTGTCCGTGGGTCGGATCCGGCGACTAGCAAAATCCACAACTGATCAGCCAAGTGTTCTCAGGTGGGTTAGTAATTTAGTACTATACGCCAGCTAGTAGGCATTCGGTTGCAAGGATATGTAGAGCTAGCACTTGAAAGGCCTCCGGGGGAACTGCTGTCCTCCACGGAAAATCATTGTCGGTGCTCGTGCTGGACAATGCATGGATAATGACAAGTGGCGCTGCCCTTGATAAGTCATCAAGTAAGGAGCTGAGTTTTTGGCTAGAGTTGGGGCGATTCAGCCCTCCAAGGAGTAGACATGCTTTGTGCATAGGCGGACCGGTAGGGCGCAGACACCATTATTCGAGTTTGGGTGGACGGCGGAATTGCGGCGTGGAACTGCAGGCCTACTCGGCTCCGCCCAGCTGAAGCTATGGGCGGCTTGACAGGTTAGAAACCGGCCACGCTTTGATGACATACCATCATGAGAGCGCGGATTCTTGACGCGCCTTTGCAAGCCACCAAAGGCGTCGAGGGCAGGGATTTTGGTTAGTTCCACGGAAATTGCGTAGGACGGACGCAATCCGGAGCTTCGGAGCTGAGAGCCAGCATGTTTTCAGAGTTGAGCATAGTGGCACCGAATTTCGACAGCAAATCGAGGCTAATCACGGAGGAGCACTCCGTACTAGTTCTTTGACACTGCGGTAGGAGTTAGCTTAGAGCCGGCAAGTGGTTCGATGCGAGTTGAGGACGATTCCAAGACCCGGTGGGCAGAAGCATTTGCAAGCAGCACTACAGCATAAGCAATGCAGCATAAGCGATGCAATGCTTTGGAGGAGAAGATGCAGTTGGTCCTCGCAGCCAAGGCACAGCCAAAGCGCAGCCAAAGCACAGCGTCGTTGGTGTGGAGTTTGGAATGGAAGGCGGCGTTGAGTGGCATTTTTTGGCCGTTCTTTCCCAGCCTGCGTGCCCTACACCTTCGTTTGGGGTACAACTTACTCGCTATCGCTGACCATCGAATTTGCCTGTTGCAGGTAACAGGATCCTACAATTAGCGTGGGCCAAGACGCCATCAGGCTGTACCCGATACTAGCGAGGTCTGGCAATTTGTAACACTGGCAAGTATTTCCGACTTCCTCAGACGACTCGCGCCCGTAGGCCTTCTCGGCTGTCGACCGTCAACCGTCAACCGTCAACCGTCGACCATCTCCTACACCAAACAAGCATCTCCAATGTCGACAAATCGTCTTGCATGCGCCGCAATTCTGAATCTCCACCATTGCCGTGAGTGCAGCCTCGCATTGGCCTGGCCCAAGCGGCACCAAGTACCGGCCAAGTTCTCGAGTAATACTGCCCAGCGGCTAGCTTTGGCGCTGGACTACCTGCTACTACTGGATAGTCACTGGCACTACTTGGTATGCTTTCACGTCAGGCTTGGAGCGTAGACAGCAACGATCTCCCGCAGATCAGCACGACACCTGGTTCGCAGCGGTCAACGTCACCGCTAACGTAAGAGTTGGTTGTGATGCTGGTAAGTATTAGCAATGGATTGTAGCCAGTGCGAGCATGCTGTAATCGTTGCCCAGCGGCACGCCTGAAACATCATCTCGCGCTCACTTCTACTGCTAGGTCTTCTCACTCTCACTGGATGCGCTATTCCACTGCCTCGAAAAGCCCGTATTATTGGCAGCCGAATTGCTAAGCCGCCAACCGTGGAGCTCGAAATGGGCATACAAGGTGCTAGCCAGAAATACCGTGGCTGCGGTTGTCATACCTGCACACGTCTTGGACATACAGTAGAGGAAGCGTGCATGTATGTCAGAGGCATCCATACTTCTGCAACGCAGGGCTGCTAAAACAGAGCCGGAGCCCTACACCCCTCCCCTCTGATTGCTGCTCCTGCTAGCCGGAGGAATATGTTCTTTTCCGTTTCGGCCCTGGAATTGCTGCCATTGGTTTAGCCTTCATCGCCTCACAGGCCGAACGATCGCCGAGCGATCCTTGGGCTGTTGCTTCCCCGTTGTGTCGTTCCATTGCCAGGGGCCCGGAAACTGCTGCTACTGTACCATATACTGGTACTGTTGGCCACTTTGGCGAGCATCCAGTCGCTCCGCTAGCAGTGCAGTGCACAAAGAGTGCTCGCAGCAGGGATAGGAGAGATTGAACAGAGAGTGGGAAAGACGGACATACGGATGGAGGCGAGTGGAGCGACTGCAAGCCAGCATATCCAGTGTCCGGCATCATCAGTTTGCCAGCACCACAACACCCAGGGCCGCGGAGCTCACCTCAACCTGAGATGGATGTTGCCTGGCTACCTTAATTGCTTAGCGCTGCCTTGCCCTCGTCCACTTGTCTCTCGCCCAGCCCTGCCTAAACAAAAAGAGGCGCGCTCCACTGGCGGGATCAATGGCCTTGTCTATATGCACACCACTGTACTCAACCCTACCGGTCCCTGCCCGCATCATCCACGCCCCCTCCCGGCAACATTCTTCAGACGGCGTCAGTGCTGGCCCTACAGCCCAGCGCTGAGCATACGCCCCCTCTCCCCAGGCAAAAAAGGACCATAGGGCACTAAGACAGGGCTGCCCACGCGCATCCCGTGGTGCTACTTGGCTTGTACGACGGGGCTAGAGTAGCCGCACCCGTGGGCCGTTGGTCCCTAAGCCTTCCTTTGTACCCATATGTACACACCAACTAGCCTTGGAGCTTGGGGAGGGGGGCAGCTCACAGTCCAATTCCATCGCACCTCGCAAGTCAACCGATCCTCTGGGAACGCCTTTCGCTGCTCGGCTTCTGCTGCTGCTTCTACCACTAGCAGTAATACCATACCCTCTGTGTCGCCTCTTGGCCCTTGCTGCTTGGTGTATAGGTATTTCCCCTCAAGGGAACACTGCCTGTGGGTAGAATCATGGAATACGCCCCTCCCCTCCCTCTGTTTTCTCCGCTCTGCTCCAATGGGGTTGGCGCATCTCGCTCTTTTCCTGCCCTATTCGGTGCCCAGCAAGTACATATATGGTACAGTAGCAAGTTATTGGCAGAGACTCATGGCTTCTTTGCCTCTCCGGCCGATCGCCGTGCCGATGTGGCTCTGCAGTGCCACCGGCTCGTCGAGTATACCTATCCGTTGGAAGGGGTAGGCAGAAAAAGGCGCGACAGGGCGAGGGCCAAGAGAGCAGCAAGAGAGATAGGCTACTTTTGGACACAAGAAACAAACATGGCTACCAGACTCCAACACACGGCGCCCCTTGTCCAACCAAATCCCTGGCTCTGCTCTGGCCAAACGACCACCCGCGCACTAACAGGATTAGCAAGTTGTTGGAGAGGGCCATCTCATGCTGGTCGCTTTGTCGCTTCTCTACACGCCCCTGGCGCTGCACTCTTCTCATCTTTCCTATTCCCACACCCGCTCACTTTCTCTCACTCTTCTCTCGCTCTGGGTCGAGCAGCGGGACTAAGCTTTGATATTCTCTTTTGGTCTCCCGCTCCTCGCCCCTACATTAAGTCTTTTAACCTCCCACATGTTATAATTCGAGGGCATCCCATGTCTTTGGTCACTTCAACTTGCCTCTAGTGGCTTCGTGTATCATTCTTCCAGCCCTTGTTCTCCAATCCTATTCGTCTTCAACACTTTTGCCTCTTCTATGGACCTATTTTTTCTGCCCCGTTCAGCTACCATCCCAAACCACACTTACCTACGCACCTACAGTACGCACTGCCTTGGAAGACCTTGCAGCCCCTAGAGCTGGACTTGGACAAACGCCAGAAAAAGAAGACAAAAATATTCCGAATTCGTTGCCACCTACGCATCTCTGCCCTGCTTCGCCTACGCGACACGTAACGGCGGATTTTGGTTGCCGCAGCTGAAGCAGCGGGCTTGCGTTGTTACTGGCGCATTGACTCCGTCGGCTATCATCAATTTCCATGACTCGAATGGGCGTGTAACGGCAAACACCTCTTCACATTTTCCACACCAAAAGGCCCACCTCGGCCTTTACTTCACTTCTCTACAGCACCTCACTTCCAACTTCAAATACTCGCATTTCCCTTCTTCATTTCGCGACAATGGCCTTCCCCCCGCAGTATCGAGAGGCCCCTCCTGCCCTGCCGAGCATCATCGTACCTGGATCCGGCGCCAATCGATATAGAGACGACCTTACCTTCTCAAGAAGTCCAGCAATGGCCATTCCTGGCATGGATACACGAGACGACGTGCCCCCTCCGCTGCCTCCTCCACGCGTTCTTCCCTTTGGCGACGCACCCACGCAATATCGTGACGACTCGAAAGACAAGAGAGAGTATTCTCGTGGTTCTTCTTTCGCTAGTCGCTCATCCTTAGCAAGTGGTTACGGCAGCATGAGCCCTAGTCACCTGGACGAGCGACCGGGCTACAGGAGAAGGGAAACTGGAAGCATCAATAGCGACGAGGGTTATGCCAGCTATGCTTCAACAGAGAGGTGCGCAATTCTTACAGGTTGGCGACGAGTAGAAAGAATGAAAAGACTAATTTGTTGAGCATGGCAGATCTCGCGACTCTATCCCCACCGAACCATTTGGACTACACCACAACAGATTTCAGTTTCAATCGGCAGCTGATATTCACGGCGACAGCATGAAGAACCTGCTGACTCCCATCCGCACGCTGGGGGACAGATCACCTCCGCGCTCTCTTCTCAGTGGCATGAGTGACCTTGCTCGAGGACTTCAGAACGAGGGCCGGTTTGCTCCCAGCTTCAACAACTTACCCATCCAGCTCCCCATCCACAGCCGCGCACCCTTTGAGTCACAAAGCCGAGACTCACCAACCTTTTCTGCCGTCTCTCCCCTCTCTACGCCATTCTACCGATCCCCAATTGACCGCCGCTCGCCCTATGACAGCTCAGAACCCGACCGCTCACCCCGAGGCAGATCAAGGCGGAACAACAGCGACGATGCTACCTCTACCCAGGGCAGCTTTGCCGACGACATGGACATGGAGGAGACCCAGTCATTGAAGAGACTGCACATTGAAGATGCGTACGCAAGTGCAGGACAGAAGCGACGGGCAGCCAGTCCTGCGTCGGATGACCTTGGCCTCCACATGATACCTGGCCAGGGCGCCTCTCGCGGCTCTCCCACTCCTCGCCTATCGACGGGCGCTCAAATCGCAACGTCCATTCTCTCTAGCGCGCCTTCACGATCCGGCTTCCTCATGTCTTCTATTTCCATCCCCTCTACCACTACCGCTAGCTGCTCCTTTAGCCACCGCTCACCCGGTGGAGTCTCTCCCGGGGCCCTCTCTCCCACATCATGCACCTCTCCATACAACACGCCCGCATCCCTGAACCCAAGCCCCAAGGCCTCCGCTGCCAACAGAGCATCTCTACACTCCCGGACCACCTCAGGCGCCGGCCCGCGGAAGCTCTCCGAAATGGCAAAACCCGCTGGCACCAAGTTCCAGGGGTTTTACATGTGCGAATGCTGTCCCAAGAAGCCCAAGAAGTTTGAGACAGCTGAAGAGCTCAGGTACGTAATTAGTCGCATTTAGTTCTTTTTTTAAATCGCACCCCATTTTTTCCCGCCTCGTCATTCTCAGAGTGTGCTGACTCATCCATCTAGTGCTCACGAAGCTGAGAAGCAGTATGAGTGCAGCTTCTGTGGCAACCGCTTCAAGAACAAGAACGAGGCCGAGCGACACCAAAACTCGCTCCATGTGCGGCGCCATTCATGGTCGTGCTCCGCGCTGTCTGGGTACAATCGGGCGTTCCACGAATCGACGACGCATCCCGGCGAGGCCGATGCATGCGGCTACTGCGGGGAGGAGTTCCCTCGTTCGGGACTTGGAGCGAGAGCCGGCTTACTGAACGGAGGCATTCAGGCGAGACACGCTACTGACCAGGACTGGGAAGAGCGCATTCGACACCTGCAAGAGCAGCACAAGTTCAGAGAGTGCAACTCTTCCAAGAAGTTTTACAGGGCCGACCACTTTCGGCAGCATCTCAAGCACAGTCACGCAGGCACCAGCGGCAAGTGGACCAACATGCTGGAGAATGCTTGCTTGATGGAGGAGGACCCTTCCCCAAGGTGAAGGGGGAAAGCAAAAAAAAAAAAAAATAGAAAAGATTCTGGCTCTGGCTGGATAGCTGCATTCGAAGCGCTGCAAGGATCCGCCAAGGGTGCGGCTGCTAGTTTACGAAGGCTTACAACACGAAAAGTTTCAGTCAACTATTTCTGTATGAAGACGGCATGGCTACTTGTTTTTTTGTTATATTGTTTTCTCTTAAAAAGAATACCCGCTCCAGGAGGCGACATAGTGGAGCTCTGCATTGCATTGCCAGTCAAATAAATGATTTCACATTGGCCGAGAATTTTTTTTTTTTTTTCTTTTTTTTTTCTACAACATTATCGTTCCTTTTGTCTATAACGACTTTACGAAAAGCAATTGATTCATAAATGGGCGTTTGGGTGTCAAACCAATCAAAAATAAGCAGGGCGCGCGCAGGTATTCTGTGGGTTCGGCTTTTGGGAGACGGACACTACGATGACTGTTCCGCGAGAGAGCTCGTATGGGCGAGTCGATATAACAAGGGTATATCATGGTTTGTTGGAGAGAGAATGTCGCCGTTTTTTGGGACAGAGAGCTATGGGGGTGATTCCAAATGCGAGGACGAATCCCGTCGGGAACGAGTAGGGTGCTTGCGCTGGCCATGGAAAGGCATTGTGGTCAAGACGCACTGACAAAGGCTTTAAGGAGGAGGAGGGAGGACCAGCCGAAAATGCCATTGGATGTTCGGGATACAAGTCAGGCTGACAGACTACCGCACGCAGCTGGGATGCAGAACTTCTAGGGTATTAGGGCATCCCCCCCTCCACCGGCTGATTCCATGATGGGTGAGACGTGCACTTGCGCCTGTACCGCCGAATTCGGCGATGAGAGGCAGCTCCCCATGTCAGCAGCTACCAGTAAGACGGGCTCGCCAAAGGATTCAGGATCTCTTTTTTTCCGTCTCATCGCACAGCTACCCTTTGTTTTACTGTTATATTACTACTCTTAGTACTACTACTGCCCAAGTTTAGGCTAGCTAAATCTCGGAAAGCTCATCCGGAGACACAACAGATATTGATGATACTATATATTAAGCCTACTCGTCCTCTTTTGAAGTGCAGGTGCCCAGGGACCAGGGTTTCAGTGACTGGGTTGACGTTGTGGGTGCAATAGGATCGACAAGGCCAATTCTGAAACGAACTTACATGCGGCCCACGGCATGGAAATACGCCCTTTTGCTGAAGCTGTATGACGGTGAATATGCTTGATTCAATCACAGCTACGAGGCAGAATGCCGCTTCCTGTGCAGCAAACCGCTCTCGGGTCTTGGATGAGGTGCACGGATACGCGCTGTGGCGTGGTGTTTTAGGGAGGAGCAGGCCAAAGACCACTTGGTAATGCAAGGCTCTAGCCGAACGGGGAGCCGTCGCAAACCCTCCTGTGCGAAATCCAGACTAGATTGGGCCGTATGCAAATGGCTGACGATGAACGGCCTGGTTGGGCTGAACCGTGAGACCCTGGTCCCAGATACATGGCACGGCTGGTCCAAGCCCTAACGCTGCTTGGCCTAGGTGGAAGGACAACAGATGCTCAGCCGGCCATAGTGTGACGGTGACAGCGAACAAGAGCCATGGGCGCTATTGGCGAGGCCCAGCCGAACACTGCTGACATACAGAAGCCTCCCTTCTCTTGCCACAGGCTCCTGGCATGGAAATCGTTTGTTGGACTGTCTGAATGTGGTATCACTTTGCGCGCGAGGGAGAGCAGTGGAAATAAATGAAAATTCTCTCATCTCCTCCCTTTGGCCTTTTTTCTTTATTCATCTTTCATTTCTGGTGCTACCTTTTATGCCAAGAGCGTGTATGACAGAGAACGACGTGGCTTCAAGGGCTTCGCACAAAATCGAGAAGAGGACGGACTAGATAATAGGTAGAATGGCTATGCAAACATGACCTTGAAAGAGTGTATTCGAGGCAACGCAAACAATGACAACATAATTGATATACGGTCTAACGGTGCTATCTGCCTAGTGATATTCGCCTCTCTTTTTCAGCTGTAATGAGGATAAGTGAGAGTGGAGTATGGCTTTGGTGGTTAATGGCTTTATGATGATGTGCATAAGCTGGCTCCTAATTTATGCATAGATAGCTATTGACACGGCCGAGTCGCTCTGTAAGCTTGAGAAGATGGGACTTCTCACTCTACTTTTAGAGCTGCTGATGTAGACCATGGAGCATTGCAGAGTACTTTTGAACGCACACGTCTGTTTTATTCAATATGCACAACACCCTTTTACGCCAACATATGATACGATGAAGAACAGATGATGAAGCCATTCGGCTATTTTTTATACTGATGCAGAGATTCGCGTGAAACTAAGCAGACAGAGAGGGCTGCTTTGTGCATTGGACTTGCATTGGCCCGGCTGTCGCCTCGAAGTTACGACTGTTGTGATTGGAGGACACACCGCCCCCTTGTTCTTTGTTTATTGCTTTTGTATACATACATGTAGATTGCTTGCTTACATGCTGAGTAGAGCAATGGGTCTGTGAGGGGAGGGGAGGGGAGGGGAGGGGAGGGGGCAGTGAGACGAAACGAAAGTAGAAAAAAAGCCTGACGAGCATCACGATGAGATTAATTTCTGCCAAGCATGGAAGCATTGACTTTGCGGAATGAGAAAGTATAGAAAAAAAAAGGCGATGATAAATGAGGGGGGGAGGCTTTGGATCGCCAAGGTGCTACTGCGTAATTACACACTTGGCATGTGTGAGATTGCCTTAGTTGTTTAGCTACCAAGTGCGATGAGAGACCCATGAGCCATTCTGCGGAGGAGTAGTTCCGAAGCGGGACTTGCCGTTGGAAGAGATGAATCGTGACGGGATGAGATGAGATGGGATGAGATGGGATGAGATGGGATGAGATGCCGAGTGTATGGGATGCTGGTATGGTTGACTATCTCTTGGGTAAGGTCAGGGCAGCTTGCTTATACTATGGCCAATATAAATTAAAATTGCTCTAATTCGATATCCGGATATTACAAATACCTTGAATGCCAACTAATTTTACTTATAATAGGTTGTATGATTTACTAATTCTTATAAGCCTGGTATACAAATATAATAACTAATAGGGCTTTTATGTAATATTACAAATATTAAAAATAAATTATTTTCATATTATCTAAATTTATCTAGTTAAATATTTTCCTTATAAAAAAAATATTTCAAGTTACAGCTAAAATCGTATATAACTGCCTATCTTAATATTTCTATAATACCAAGCCACAAGGCCCGTTTTTATAGGTGTTATTTACACCAGGAGGGGTGCTTTATAAGCTGTCCCTTCATTTGTTATTTATTAGCCCACTTTTCAATATTAGCCTTTTTAAACACAGTGTATATAAAAAGATTCATATTACATAGCACTTATATGGCAGCTGTAACTGATTTTATAGTTATTTTTTGCAGTTTCCGCAACCAAAATTTTGCAGCCGTTTTTTGCAGTTGTTTTTTTGCGCTGTTATTTACACCTGTTATTTACACTTGTTATTTACACCTGTTTTTTATGGTTAATTTTTACAGCTGCCGCAGCTGATTTCGCAGGTGTTTTTTACAGTAACTATGGTAAAAGGGGATATTTAGTAGACCGTATTTTATGTACATCGTATAGTTAATAGTATATTGATCCCTGTAGGGGTGTTTTTGCTTTTGGCTCTCTTTATTGGCTAGCTGCAAGGCGTCATTGCAGAGACAGAAGTCGTTGCAGTCAACCTGTAGCCGGAAGGCGGAGTCTGTGAGCGCTCCGCCAAAAGGCATGTGTATTGGAAAGATGTTCATGGGGGTGTGTGCTTTAGATGCTGGTGTTCGCTGGTGTTACAAGGGCTTGTATGGGCATCATGTGCTTATTTGTGTATACGTACGCACAAGCTGGTGGTAGGTCTATATATGCCGGAGATTGATATCTGATAATTCAAGACGATGGGGGCTGAAAAGAGGACAGCGGATGTCAAAAGCCCTGCTATAGACGTCCCGACGGAGAGGAAGAGGCTAGCATATCACATATATTACATGTCAGATCATCATTATTTTAATTAATCGGCTTTGATGAAGGGGGGGAGTGACTACATGTATACAAGAGACGAGTAACAAGGTTCAATGGCTCGGTAGCTGACAAGGCCGGCACTGCGATTGACGCTCGCTTATAGCTATAAGTTACATGGCATGGCGTATGTATTTGGAATACGACGCTCGTGGATTCTGCTAGAGGCCGAAAGGGGAAATGAAAACCACCCTGTTGGTAACAGAAGGGGAGGGGGGGCTCACGAGGAATAGACGATGCGTAATAAGCAGAACACGAAGCCAGTCGTTGGCACTATCAGCCCAGCTATACCCATCTACAGGAGCGGCGTTTATTTTCCTTTCCTCCTTTCGGCTCGATTTCGAGAAAAGAGGACATTAAAAAAGGAATGATACTCGTATAAGTCATGAAGCCATTTAGGACTAGGACTAGCAGTACCCAGTACATGGAGTGCTGGTCCGTCCGCAGGCGACTAAATGATTACTATATGCTTACTTTATGCATTCAACACTAGTTTCTCTCAAGTAACAGGTTTCATGCGCCGTTGCTGAAACCCGAGCTGCTAGTGCTGCACGTGTATTTGTGTCCTTACTCGCGGAATACGCCGAGAATTATAGTTTTCCTTTGATGTATGTACTATCCTTCTCGCCTCCCTGGTTTATCTTATGGGGCTGATGCTTACGCCTGGCCTATGATGGAGACGGGTGAGATGGAGGGGGGTTTGTTGCGGCAAGCCCTGTGTGGCAACGATGTGCATGAGCAGTTGCTAGATTCGATGCTAAAACTCACGGTAGAGCCTTGGCGTTGGAGAAGTCGGTATATATGGAGCGCCTATTTGTCCGACTATCGTGCAGATGTAGGGGAGCCGGTAAATCGGCATAATAAAATAGTGATTGAGGGCAAATTAGCCTGCGTCGAGAGAGACGGCAGTTTGCTTGACTACTGTTGGAGGGAGAAGGAAGACGCAAGAGGAAATTCGTGTAATGGGGCGATTGATAGATTATACGCGTAATATCGAGTAATACAAGGGTGAAAATAGAGAATAAAATAAAGTAAAAGCGTGAAATAAGAATGAAAGCAAGTACAGCTTTGGCTCAATAATTAATTCATGCTTTCTTCTTGTCGAGATGGGGGGAAATGATTGTCGTACTCTACTCGCCTTTAGGCCACACCAGGCGTATAATCTGTCTATTGCTCAGCCTAGGATTAATAGTAGAATATAGTGCTACTGAGGACTATGCCCTCCTAGCACCAGAATCCTCCCGCAGGCGGACGAGACAGGGCTGAAGCGGACCAAATCGGATCCTATTACGAGAGATGACAAGTAGAACGGATTTAGTTAACATGGAATCAACCGAAAGCCATATAGGAGACGCGGCTTGCAGACACCCTCCCACGCCCCCTTGCTAAATCCCTATTTCAAAAGTCGATATGCCGCCCTATAACATTAGTCCGGCGCCCTTGATGGATACGATGAATACGATGAATACGAGATTTTGATGAACTCCAAGAGCTAATAAAGCCATCGTGATTCCATGTATCAAGACTGACAGGCAGCGGTAACTTTTTCCGAGCTGTGGAGGTGTTAGTTTCCCTCTTGGCAGGCCATCAAGCTATCAAACTGGGGCCGCTTCATTAAACAAAGCTAGAAGAGCTGAAAGAAAAAAAAGTGCCTCGGCAAGTCCTCTCGCTAAAAAGAAGCCTACCTAGGTAATGTAAGCACGTTAAAGAGAAAGGGGGGCGAATGACGCATCAATATGCCTTGCCATTATAGGCATATCAGGACGCATGGAATGCCTGTTTGGGGAAACTCTGCTTCGTTTGGGACTTGTACTGAAGACGGTGAGAATGCTACTGCGAGTATATACATGTATTCAAATCGTGCTACTAGGAGCTAGCATTAACACTACGAGGATACAAATACCTAGAAAGTGATGGCGTTTCCATCTCTCACCCCTCCCCCCTTCGTCTCTTGTCCGCTTTATTTGTGCCAAGTATACGGAATACCGGCAAAATGCACGTCCCAGTAAGATTCGTGGGGAGGTGTGTGAGAGAGCTTGTAAGGACAAGGTGAGACAAAGTAGAACTCAAGCCAAGGTGCTTACGGCGGGACGCAGTGCGGAATTACAAGGTACATGTGTATGGATGGGCCACGGCGAGAGACATGAACTACATGATGTTAAATATGTGGAACAATGATGTGGACTTTTTGTTGTTTTCAAGAGCAATTATGTATATTAGCTTCTAAATATAAATAAAGTCTTAGCGAAAGGAAGCAGCTGCAGCTCAATGGTGGCAGCCGATCGACGGATATTCACCCATTTTCCCGATGATGGCGGCGATGATGACGATGATCATCATACATGTAGATATGCAGCTTCTTCTATTTCCAACCGCATGAATATGCATTGATTAGTCAGTACATGTATGCAAGCCGCAATGGAGGGGGGAGTGAATAGATGCAATCACGCCTTGAAGACGACGGTGAAAAGGTGGGAGGTGATGTGCATATGCTATATACCTAGGTAGGTATAGGCATGAATGTATGTTATGAGTACAAGTATCTTGCAGTAAAACATCAAAGATGGAGGGGGGTCATACTAGGTATTGCAGGAGAAACGAGACTATCTACTGTAGGTATGTGTTTGAATGTAGTAGCGGCAGGATGAGAAGGATTTGTGTGATGCAGCTTTAGCGGGAAAAGACGGGAGGGGATCCCTGTGAGTCTTTTTTTTCTTATTTCCTTCGTCTCTGGCAAATGCCGATGGCGATAGTACGTAGAGTAGAGTAGTAGTTGGGTGCATGATATATGTACATGTATTCTGTTCACCGTCCATCACCTCTATAACCCCCTTCACTGCTTCATTTTATATTCTTACATGTTTATTCTTATTCATTACTTCAACTGCAACTTCAAAAGATAGGTCTTGGAGAGGAGGAGTCAGCCCGAAGGAACGAGGAGGATCCGATTTGCTGCGAGCCACAGCAAAAAATGCCCGCAAACCACCAACCACCAACCAACAGCCGGCGTGTTGTGTATCGCCAAAATGCCCAATGGGAAGATGCCCGACTTGTACAGAGGGCGTATCGGCAACAGTGCAACAAGGCTGTGCAGCCCGAGTACAGTACCTGCAGATACATTCACCACAGCACCAACGGTAAATGCATTCATCAACATGTAAGCCCAACAGAGTGCCGGTGCAACCCTCCAGCGCATCGACACACGCTGGGAGATGGGATGATGCTGCAGCGCTCGGGTTGAGCGGGCGAGAGGGTGCTGTGGGCTGCAGCGGCTGGCCGTGCTCGTAGCGCGCGTTTAGGGCACGAGTGCAGATTTTACAGGGCAGGACTACAGAGGGAAGCCGCTGGGGGGCAGAAGGGCAGACGGCGTAGACGGGCGCGAGGCTGGAGCAGCCCTGTAAGGCGTAAGGCTGAGCGAGAGGGGCACGCGCTGGCTGTGGCTGAACCTGACGGCTCCTGTGGCGGTGCGTCTGGAAAAACGAAGATCCATCCATCCTTTGTAAGGCTGTGAACATGAGCTTGAATCCAAGTAGCAGACAACGACGACAACGAGGCAGCGAGCTGGTCTATCGCAAACTCAACTATTCTTTTCTATTCTCTCTTTGGATATGGAAAATATTTGCCATTCCTTTGTCTATATCTCGACTTGAACTGTTGAATTCTACCAAAACCTCGTCTCCACGTCCCACAGCGATTGGGCCGTCAGAGTTTTCCCCTCTCTTACACTGCCACTCACATCACATCTTTCTCACCACCCAGCTCTTGTCAGACAAGTTCAGACAAACAGTGAGCAAAGACGAGAAAGCAATCTCGTTTCAATTTACAAATCTCGGCACTCATTTCCGGCCGTATTGACTTTGAGAATAAAAACATTCTCAAAACCATCAGCATACTAAAAGCCGTGTGTACATCAGCCACACAGCTACCAACCAAACGAGCATTCATCCATAGCTCACACGAAACTGTGGGCTCACCCCGTCAGATACACTGGCCACCCCACTGCCGGACGACATCCCCCCCGTCGAGGCGGAGAGAGAGCAGTTTGGTCATCAGCTAGAGCTGGAAGAGCACAAGGCTCTCGAGATGAGCGTTGTCGAGATGGCTCTGAGCACGATTGATGGCGTGCCGAATCTCTATGTTGGAGGGTGAGTTTAGAATTCTTCTGCTACACAAACATTCTCATAAATGATGTACATGCATAATTCATCATCTATACCGTCATCATCGCTATCAATATGAAACTTCTTGGCTGACCTCTTCTAGCATCTGGGCCCTCCGTCGCTCACAGTCTCTCCTGGAAAGAAAAATCACACACGTCCTCTCGCTAGTCTCCTTCAACCCGGCCAGTCTCAAAAACTTCAAGGATGAGCCCTTCTCTGAGTATGGCAAGGCCTTCCAGCACCTTCTCATTGACATTGATGATGTCGATGATTCGGATCTCCTCATCGAGCTTCCCCAGGCGGTGAAGTTCATAGATGAAGGGCTAAAAAGCATCAGACCCCGCCGGAAAGCCCCTTCCAGCTCCGACGTTGCTGGTGTACAAAAGGCCGTCGAGAACATCTCCCTGGATAGCGACAACAAGAGCTTAGCATCGTCATCGACGTCATCACTAGTGTCAGCTTCAACATCAGCATCAAACGTCCCTCCTCCTGATGCACCACGAGGCCGTCACGGCGCCGTATTCGTTCACTGTGCCGCGGGGAAGTCGCGTTCCATCTCTGTGATTATCGCCTATCTTCTCTGGCGCCACCCCGACCGGTTTACCGGCTCAGCAGGCGCAGAATTGGCCTCATCGCTAGTCCCTCAGTATCCTGGACAGTATGACGAATCAGTCTGTGAACCAGTTCGTGCAGCTCTCGCATTCGTCAAGAAGACACGACCCCTTGCCGATCCCAACAGCGGTTTCATGCTGCAGCTCGATCACTGGTGGCGGATGGGCTGCCCTGTCGAGGGGGGTGTCGAGTCTCAACCCATCTATCAGCGCTGGCTATATCAGCGTGCTGCCAAGGAAAGCCTCGCCGTGGGACAGGCCCCCTCGCAACTTTTTTTCGGAGATGAGGTAGCTGCAGAGGCATCATCAGGACCATCTACTGATGCATCGTCGGCGTCTACCCCCACCGGAGACAGAAAACTCCGCTGCAAAAAGTGCCGGCGTATCCTCGCCACAGGCCCCTTCATCATGCCGCATCAACCGCGGGCGTTTAGCGACGAGGAGCTCGAAACCGCAAAAGCCCGGGGCCTGCCGCCGCCCACACGCCCGCCTTGCCAGCACTTCTTCATTGAGCCGCTCAGCTGGATGCGCGGCGAGCTGGAGAAGGGCGAGCTTGGCGGCCGTCTGGTGTGCCCGAACCCCAGATGCGGCGCCGGCGTGGGGCGGTACGACTGGAAGGGCTTCCCGTGCTCGTGCGGTGGTAGAGAGGACCCGGCCTTTTCGCTGCAAAAGGCCAGGGTCGACGAGGAGGTGTCTAGACCAATGCTTCGGATGCCACCGGGAGCGAGAGGCGGCAATGGGAACCTATGATTGCCGCAGAGAGTCATTGTAACACTCGCGCTTCTAAACCAAGGACGAGCAGCAGCAGAGCCAGGGCGTCAAAATTACAGGCTATTTCTCCGGATTACTGCTCTGAATTTCCTACTTTGGCAGAGCAAGCATAGGTACTTTTTGATATGTACTTGTATCACATGCGCACATCTCACTTCACCTCACCTCCATCCTCCTTTCTCCCTAGCCGCCAACCACCACAAAGAACTATTGCTTTTTTTTCCATATATATCACAGCGCTATGATAACTGCCAAGCAGTGCTTGAAATAGATCGAATAATACGCAACGGATTCGAGACTCGAGTGCGTCGCTTACTTCACCCATGACAGTAGTTTTCATTTTCCATCATCTTGCCTGCCTTCTTTCGCAATGCCACTCTCGCGTGTCTAACCGATCCTGGGATGTAGGTACCAGCAAGACTTGACTTATGCTTGTGCGCATTCGGACTGCCAAGGGTTATGGTTCTCGTTCTGGGCAATACCTACTAGTAGTATATGTGCCTCTTTCTGCCACTGCATGCTTACAATGCATGAGTGTAATGTCCGCATGGCATGATAATGTAAAAAATGCGACTGAGGGGGGTTCCAATAAAAGACGAAGAAAATATAGGAAAACCGGGGGGCTCCCCGACAGCCTTGTCCAGAACAGTGCTGATTGGGCGCTTCCTTCTGACTCTCTTTTGATTCTCGGGGCCGACGGATGTGGAACACACAAGTCATGCCATCCAGCTATCGTAATTTTTTTTTTTTTCCCTTTTCCCTTTTCTCCTTTCTTCTCATTCTATTGATAGCATGGATATATAAGCATGTGAGTTCCATACACCATTATCCACAATCGGCAAATGCCTAATACCTATCACAAACGACAAGTTTCCTGTTGACAGCACTCTTGCGGAAAAGCTACGTAGCATCGTAAGGCTGCACCTGCACCTGCACGCTTACCTGGACATAGGCTGCGTTTACCGTGTTCCTGGTAACCACAGATTGCTCATTTTCCATCTCGTGTGATACCTAGTAAAGCGGTTTCATTGCTACGGTTAGCCTTGAAAATTCCGCGGCAATTCATTGCCGTTGCTTTTCCGGAAACCTAGGCCTACATTTTGGTAAAGCCCGAACATACGCCCCCTTGCCCATTCCGGTGGCCGAGCAAACCCCGGGAATCGGTGAATTAAAAAAAAATAAAATAATAATAATAATAATAATAAACAAGGGAGACGTAAGTATCATCTGATTACCGAAAGTACCAGAATCAAAAGGCATTTTTGGAATCGCCGGCGGACGGAACAAGACAAATTATCTGACAATAAAAGCCCGGAAGAAGGAGGGGGCGTTTGCTCCAGGGTGGGGGGAGCCGAATTGCGAAGAAAGATTACAGGTGGGATAGCAACAGCAATAGTGCTTGGACTATCACTTACTAGAATGTTACTAACCGTGGCGTATATATGCCCAAAGCAGAGACTAAAGAGCAAACTAACAAGATATTTACGACTTGCCGCCCTGTAGACACAGCAGAATAGACTGAGAAGCATATGCTATACTGTGGGTTTTCCGTATGTGTGCTTGGTCAGGTGAGAGGATCCCAGCTCGTCAGACTGACTCAGTGTCATCGGCTTTGCTCCTTTAGGCTGTCTTTTGCGACTGAAACAGCTCTGGCAGCCATATCCGGGTCTCGCTGAGAGTGCAACGGCCCTGGACCTGTTAGCGCCGGTTTTAATAATGCCTGCGTTTATGTTGGTTGGCCAGAAACAGAGGGCACTAGACAAGCCGAAGTGGGAATACTATAGTAAACCAAAAAACTATCAATAACTAATACAGTGCAGGGTTCGGCATTTTGGTTATATCAAAGAAATGGGAAGCTATTACTATCGAGTTAAACAAAAAGAGACAAATATGCGCAATTTTGATTTTTTGGGGTTGTGTTTGGCACGCTTACCTCATTTTCTTGACATACCATTGCAATGCAAAGAGTCCTTGAACAGAGTCGGGCAATTTCACCGGGTTGAGTTTGCCGGCCCTTGCTTGCTGGGGTCTTTGTTATCAGAGAGACAGAGACAGAGCTTCTGGTACAGTATATCCTATCAACAAAGACACGTTGTCATTCGTTATTCAACAAGAGGGAAAAAAGAGAATCAATCAGGACCCGCTTCCTTATAGGCAACAGAATTAACAAACAGGCAACCATATGAAAAAAAAGTACAAAACGGGCGTGATCCTTAGCAAGGCGTTGAGCCAAGACACCGAAAGGGTAAGAGGGCCAAGACAAAACTTGATAACCCCATACGGCAGCATGTAGGTATTACAGACCAGAAGGCTGTACAGTAAGATTTATCTCCCCGAGTTTCAACTCTCCGAATCCTGCATTCCTGTTCGATCAAACAAGGGCCTTCCTTGGCACGAATGCTGGCGATACTGTAATACGACGTAATTACAGTAAACGACATGGCCGCTTTCGACCGTAAGTCAGCACCGGGTACTGGGATCCTTCCAAAACCTACACCCCTGGCTAATTGTTTATCCCTGTGCCTTCTAGAATTTTTCTCTTTTGCTCTGCTTATTCTCTCATATCGTAAACTCGACATGGTCGCTTAGCATCCTGGCCCTAACCGCAAGCCTCCTTACGCCAGCTTACTACCCAAACGAAACAAAGGCAATGGAGGCGTCTTGCTAGCGGAAAAAAAAAAGGCACAAGGTGTCATTGATATCATAAAACCATACAGCTGGGATTGTCGGTGACCCCGGGAAGGGGGGGGAGGGGCTCACAAAGGACCAAGCCATGCAGCGGCAATTGGGTTTGTTTCATCTCCATATAATCTCGATCCTTTAGACAAGCTACATTCTTTGCACAGATGCTCTTTGACAAATTTGGTAAGGAGGAGTGTTTTCAGTAACGTTGTGCGATCGATCCCAAGCTCCTTCGTCGTATGACCTGCTGGCGTAAGCAGGTTCAATTTCAAACTTGGCTTTGAGTCCCCAACTCCAACTAGAGCCCAGGGGTTGTTGTTGCTTAAACTGTATCCGGGAATCTTGTTGTTGGCCCTAAAGGAAGAGAGAAACTAGACACGAGAGCAAAGAGTGGATTCAAATTGCGGTGATTGATTGCTGTAATCTCTCAATTCCACGCACTCTCTCGCACCAATCATCATCCCACATTTGAGTTCACAACTCCAGAAGTTATTGCTTTCGACTCATAACCCCCCAGTAAAAGCATCCAATCTTCATTCCTTGGATGGAGAAGGAGTTAGCCGACGGATTAAACCCCCCGAAAATGTTCTCCTTTCAGGGTCCAGTTCTCGCAAACTCAAAAAAAAAAAAAGCACCGAAATATCGCCCAGGATCCGATGACAGCTCGGACCGCGTTATGGGGACGATGCTGCAACCTCCACAAACAAGGCCGAGTTTTCACGCCCTTCCATTGGAGTGGTAGCATTGGACCCCTCCCCCGGGGGCTCACGGCGCAAGCTGGTCATAGTTCAAGCTTGGACCTTATATGGAGCAGAGGGGTGAAGCCTTCTGCTCAAGCTCTTTTGTCCCATGGTCATCGCTAAAGCCTGCAGGTTGAACCGGGTAACATCCTCCGTATCCGTGGCATTTACCCATCGGTCAGCGAGCCGAGCCCTTCTTACCATCCATGTGGGTAGCCAAGTAAATGCACATGGCTCTGCATTTTGACTTTCTTTGCGGGTTTGCCGTCGCCAATACCGAGAATGCGTCAATACTACCGGTCAATATACCTAGTACTATCGGAATCTCGCAGCCGAGATGAAAAGCTAGCGTGGATGACAATTATCTTTGTCAGGAAGCCTTTATTCAATATCGCCCAAGGTTCTTTTAGGTGACCGAAAGCTCTGAAACTAAGCAAAAGGTCAAGTTGGTCTCGAAAGTGAACAAGAGCAACAGAAATGAGGCATCTTTGTTTGTAATCAATGCGGTTCTTGTTCGGACATGTGCCGTCGCAACTGCCTGTGGCTTTAACGCTGAATTGATTGGCTATCGAGACGCAGCAACGAGCAATGCGTAGAATGCAACAGAGTGCGACGGCACGCGCCTAGTCCCACAGATACGGACATGAAGGCAGCCAATGGTAATTGAAACAGCCGCCAAAGAGGGGACGCCGATATGGCAGATCCCCAGATTACTTTTCGGTACAGCAATCAAAAGTGATCCGTACTGGAGCCGTACGTGTATACATACACGTATGCAGGATGAGCCCAAATGGGCATCATCTTCATGGGCAAAGGCGAGGCCAAGTCGCAGATGTCAGCATGCAGAGCAGGGTTGCGCAATGAAAATTTCATGGCTACAGTCCTTGTTAGCAACAAGGCCAATTCCCTCTAACCAGGCCTGGGGG
>ANCB02000379.1:0-41165 GCA_000331835.2 Trichoderma hamatum GD12 | reverse complement strand
GGGCGGGGGGTATGTCTGATTTACATAGTAACGTGGACTCAACTAAACTCATGCCACATTTGCATAGCCATATATCATTCAAATGAGAGAAAATGCTAATTAATTAAATCAAGAATTTAAATTAATGGCTATTCCGATAGAGTTCGGTTATGCCCAACTGCATTAAAGTTGATAGGCAAGGTGTGCAAGGTGTCTGTGAATCTATGGTCAGGATATCACAGCGCATTTGATTCCGAACCGCTTCAGATCTTTATTTTATCTCCATTCAATTTCCTTAAGGCGTCTGAAAGCGTGGTGCAACACACGCAGATAGCAGTCCATCCATTGAAGTTGTGACTAGATATACTAAAATATCCGCCATGCTTCTTCTCGCATGTTACAACCTACCAACTGGTAGCGATTGTATTTCGGATCACTGATCGACCGACCATTTTTCTCCCCGGCTCCACTGCCGGACGGCTTTGATGTTATTGAGAATGACTAGTTAACAATGCCATCGCATGCGAACATCGGTGTCCTTGCATTAATAATATGTGATCCCGAAGCATAAAGCTAAATAGCGTTATTCCTAAGAGACGATCATCGTTATATTGAGTGGCTGATAGAAGCGTATTTAACTGCTCTTGTGTCCATCATTGGTATCAGTAATCCTTCGCCCAGACTTCCGAATATGTATCCACTGAACTGGTTAGATCGAAGAGGCGCAAGAACCTGTAAACTACATGGATGAGACTGTACGTTAAGCGTCCATGCTTCTATATCTATATGCTTGGTACTGTATTTTGGCAAAAGTCGGACCGTCTAGCAACGTCCGTAAATAGGCAAAAAAATGTCATTAACAGTAGAAAGAGTTAGAGTGGTCGAAGTATTTGAAGTATAAGAGGTAGTAGAGGCAGTAGAGGCAGTAGAGGCAGTAAAGGCAGTAGAGGCAGTAGAGGCAGTAGAGGCAGTAGAGGCAGTAGAGGCAGTAGAGGCAATAGAGGTAATAGAGATTAATGCGATATATCCCAAGCACGTCCCTCTTAGTGTCCATGCTGGGTCATGCTAATGGTCGAAGGACTGACGATGGTCTATCTCAGCCTTATAGGAAAAAGTACTGGGTCACAGGCATGGCCATCGCATTTTCGCTGCCTTCGAATGACCTAGTCGAGCGGATAAGGCATGTAACTTTTCTTCCCGAAAATGGTGATATGAGCCTAAATTAGGTTGGTTATTATGATAGAAAGGTTAATGGCAGTAATAAGTCAGTAGAACGATGTGCAAACCCAGCATGTCAGCGCCCATCAATTGTGTCAGAAGATACACTTATACGGACTAAGCTGACTCAAGGTTTTCAGAGCCTATTGAATGGAGATTTATTGGCTCTATTCTACTTCAACGGCTGTTAGTATCGCCGGTATGATGGTAAAATGCGAATTCGGGAGGGTTTGCGAATAGGCCGCTGGGAGGAAGAGTTGGACTTCCATGCGACCAACAAAGCATGTTCGCTGACAAGTGTTGCCGACGGCTATATAGCAACATTCAATGCAGCGTCACCATTCATTCTGCTGCATACCTTCATGGTATTGAAAGCGATATTAGATGTTTACGATGCCATTCATTTGCTTCGCCAACCAGAAAGATTTTTGGCATTGGATAGAGAGGATGTATAAACTGGCGATTGCTAAGTCTGTTACAAGAAGAATGTTAGTCTTTTCTCCTGGCCTCAAGCCTTTGAGCAGAGAAAGCAAAACGCAAATTTACATTCTGAGATATGCAGTGACTGCTACAGCATTCTCTGCGCGCCAATGGACGCTCAGCCAAAAACCATCTTGATGTACGGGAATTCCGCCTCTTGGGACGCATCATCAAATTCTCAAACAATAAAGTCAAAGACAAGCCATACAATTATCATTGAAAACATCAAAGATAATGTGTGGCGCTGTATGCATCGTGACTACTTTCACGAAGTCGGCGTCAACAGCTTGATCAAGAGTAAATCTTTCGCGTCAAAGCCGCTTACCGGTCCAATTGACAGCCACAGGTTCAAAGCGATAAGATGTATTGACTGTGAGAGATGCATCTTATATTATGGTTGGAAAAGGGTCGATTATGGACATTGCTCTGTCAGATGTGTTGGACAGAATTGCGCGGACTGCGGCAGAGACCCTTTCTCCATTTTCACGCTCTCACTCATGTAGCACTTAGTGTTTTCAAGAAGTCACTGGGCGCACATTTTACAATGGTATTCTCTCTCGCACTCTCGTTCAAAAAGTATTAAGTAATAGAAAAATTTAACTGAAGCTTCAGGCCTCAAACTCCCAAAAACATAACGCAGGGAAGGCACTGGATGAATTGGCAATATATTGTCGTGTGTTGAGTACAACGGCCATATCCGACTTGTAAAACTTCACAGCAACATAAACTCGAATAGGGCATCTCTCCATAAGTAGAAAATGAATGTTTGATAGAATTCGATGTTGCAGGCGCCTTGGCATGGAGCCTTGATAGACAGGTAAGCGTAAGCGCAAAGACCCTGTATAGCTGTTTTCGTTTCAAGCGACCATTTCGCAAAATCTTAAATATTTCGGAGCTCAGTTAAGTTGCACAGATTGGAATGCTTAATTGACTTGACATGTAGAAATATTATTAGCCTTCGGTGTAGCTTGGTGGTGGAGAGATTGGCGGTATTACCTTCATTTCCATCATCAAGCTCCTCCACAATAGATGCCGATCTCTCCACCCCACACTCCTGTTCTTCCCTGAGTCATTCTGTTAGGCAAGGATACTCACGTAATGTCGCTAAACACGGCGCTCACCACAGACAAGAGATTATAACAAGAATGAGAGTAACAAATAATAACATTTCCCGCTAAATAATATTCCCAAAACATTAGGATGCCACATCCAATTTCATATGATAAACCTTGATGAAGAAAGTGAAACTCTGAAACAATAATGCTGACTGAAACAGCTTTCCCTCACAGATTTTGTAATAAATCCTTCCTGTGTTTTTTTTTCCAGCACCATTTACATGCCCGAAACCTCTTATCGCATATGCACTTCTCATGAGACGCGTAAAATCTCAATCATAATTCTCAATTTCTTTTTTAAATGAGAGAAAGTATTTCCTTGGAATACTTGTGGCCCATTCAAATTAATTTCACTGTGGGTACACCATACCGCCCTGGGGCTGGTATCCCTGGGATGAGCCTCTCAAGAGAGAGTCGCGCTGTTCTGACTCCTTCTCATGCTGCATTAAGACACAGCAAGTGCACCAGCAAGATTTGCAGAAGTCTCCAAAGCAGCTACCCTCAAGGTTATACTTTTCGCGCAAGTCGCCTCGTTGCATTGTAGCGGGGATGCATTGGAGTCCACAATGTGTAAGGATGGCGAACAAGATACACTATATGCAGGTATTAGCCAATTTGCTGGTCATTTTTTCCGCTTCTGTATTCTGATAGAATAAATAGTAATGATGGGACTTACAGATCCATTGCAGCATGAGTAATTATCTAGGTTGCCGTGGTTCTGGATACAGTTAGCCCCCTGTCTCATACCATCACACACCAAGAGTCCATTCAACTAACGAGCCTGTGATTTGCTTTTCCATAAGTCAAGCATGGACAGAAGAACGTCTTAAGACAAAGGCCAGCAGGAGAGCAGCAATCGAAGAGGCCATTGGCCCATTCCTTGTTGTTATCGCCTTCTTTAGCCATGTTGGTAATTAAAGGCTGTAAGTAGCGTAAAAAAAGAAAGTCAAAGAGTGAATAAGTTGAGGAAAGAGTAAATAAAGAAAGGTCGCGAGTGTTGAAGACATGGTATCTGCCAGGCATTATATATGACGATTACCCAGGGCGATTGAAACCTCCCCTGTTCTCAGCTTTCCGTCTCCATAAGGAAACCAAATTGGCTGTGCCGAACTAGAACCTTGATTAGGTACTAAAAATTTACGAAGGGACTAGGTACGGCAAGAGGTGCCTTGAGCTTGGGCTAGCTAGCAGGGCTGAGTGAGTAGTAAGTCATTTTATTGCTACCTAATCTAGTGGGACCACAATACACCAAAGAAGATTAACCGTCACAGCCTCTGGTAGAGAGACACAACTCTTGAGTTATTCTCTTGCAATTCTGTATTGATTGTTTTTTCCCCCAATGATTTGTCGAAGTTCACATGGAAGTATACTAATCGCAACTCTTTGTCCATCGATAGAAGTTTGGTTGTAGCTATTCACGTTTCTGAATATAGTTATGTGATTACTTAACAATCAGCGCTAAAATCTCATACTAGCCCCCTGATTCTCTAAGCTACGTGAAAAAGTAAATCAGCCCAGCCCAAACAATGATATCTAGTGGTTTATTTTTAGCATGTCATGTTAGCCATAGTGTGCATACCGTAGGATTATCTACATCAAGCCACCCAAACGCTAACAAACCCGTTTCAATTTCGAATATTTAATCCCACAATGGAATAGGCTGAAACAAATGCTAAACTTGATGAAGAGCAAAGAAATCTCCCAGATGAATAGGGTTAAACTCTTAGGATGTTGTGTCAAGATCAGCCAGTAATTGGTAATGGGCAGATGATGCAGAGTACATGTAAGAAGCGAAGTAACGGCATAAACGCAAGATTAGCAACCCGTTTACTATTTAGATGTCACTATGGTCCTACCTCCTATCTTATTAGAAGAGCCAATATCTCATGTTTGCTTAGTCTGATCGCGATGCATTAGGACTGCCATTTCCCTGCCCTGCAATTTCCCAATAGAGTAGCGCCCGATTCACATGCCCCAATGTCGGGAGAGATCCGCATTGTTAGCACATGTTTCGGCTTCTTTCAGCCGAGGTTTTTGCTGGATATATGGTGGCAATAGCAATGATACTTTTCCTATACGCGGAATGTAGAATTGATGCCCACTATTATTACTTTCAATGGTTGTGCCACATGCACTATCGGAGTGATAATAATCCTGCGGTCAGCTAGACTTGTTTAAGGATTTGAGTCATATTTTATGCACTCCATTTTATAAAAAATGATGTGCAAGTATAGTTCTTAACAATTATCCAAAAGCGGCTTATATAGATTTTAATCGCTTTCCCTTAGCAGTTGCAGTTTTAAATACTAATTTCTTAAAGTATCACGATTATATCCTAAGAATTAGGCTGGCGACGATATATTTCATTGTCTGATTGAAGATATTAAACCTTTCCGTATCATCGAATAGGAATTCAATATCTCATGCAAAGGCTAAAAATACAATCTTATTAATAAGACTGCTGAAGACAATGTTGTTGATACTAAGTGGACCAACTACAAAGGGGCAGATAGAAATGACCTAACATTCCTAGCAGAGGGTAAAAGTCTTCAATAGCATACATACACTTTACATCCAACTACATGTATATCAAGAATCAGGTTCTGTCTCATGACCTGCTAAAAATGAAGCCAGCAAGCGTCCTTGAGACTGTAAAGCATGTTAAGACTCATTTCACGCATAAAACCTACTCGAGAGTATACAGTGCCGCTTGTGATGCTTTTAACAATAAAAATTTACTCGATCGTATCAACAGTCACCTATGGCAACAAGACACTGTCGCCATTCAATGTCTCGTGGGATGTGCCTTTTAGCTCGCAGAGTAATACGCCAAGTATAACTTCAACGGTGTTTTCTAGCCATAACAATACAGGTAACTGTAGTAACGCAACATCGACCATAAGATCCTGCCAGCTGCGTTCTGCCACTCTTGAGTATCCTACGAAACGATCAAAATTTGGGTTATTGGTACGAGTATGAAGTTGAATATGTATATAGCAGATAACCCCAGGATTCAAGATTGCGGTTACAGCAACGATAATGTTTTGTTTTTGCTTTTGAGCCCTGCTGCAAAGATGAATGGAATATCGCAATTTGAGATCACATGCGGAGAAGTTTCCTTACATCACAAATAATCGCAGATTACTCTTTATATTCTGAAGACGATATATCGCTCGAATTCTCACGAAATATCTATTGCACTACGCTTATATTAATAGAGGAATATACTATAGAAGTTGCAGCTATTCTTCCGCACTAACCGTTGTGCCAAGACCGGCTAAACCATGCACTTAAATCAGCCATCAGCCTCCTCGGCAGATCTAAATAGGAAGGTGTGGGGATTCTACAGTTCACGGGAGCAGTAAGTGAGCCTAGGTTATGTATAAGCTCATCTATGCCGGTATATATGAGTCCACACACTTTCTCTGTCAATTCAGGCGTAATGCCTTTAGGCAGAAGTTGCTGCCTCATTATTTAAACTTAGATTCCTTGCGCACCAATTACGAGATAGCCTGAAAAGAAGGAGATAAATAATCAATTGAGCAGCACAGCTTAGTGCCTCTTTTCCATTGCTGACTAGTTCAAAGGTAAGACGTATCTACGTAGTACTGTGAAGCATAGCTGCTACCTAAAATGCTTCCAATGGCCAATGGGCTGCTCAATTTCGTAGCAAACGACGCTCTAGTACCAGATGCTCCAGCTCCCGTATTTCCGTATTCGCCGAACGAGACATGATCTGTGTTATCGTCTCCTGTGTTCCAGATATGCCATCCGGCGCCGTTAATCACACTACTCAGGGAAGAAGACTGGAAAGCGACCCTCGCATAATCTCCCCATGGCCTTCCCAAGTAATATGCTCCACTTGTCACAGACTTGCCGGGAGCGGCTGCGACGGTGGCTTTATTGAACACATAATAACTAGACGTAGCTGATGAACGACCAGACGCAGTGATGTATCCGATAGATGCGGGAAGTACTCCAATTGTGCACTTCTCGAACCAGGCAGTGGCTGATTGGCCAAAGATAAAATCTGTGGCGCCTTCAATGTAGCAAGCTGAAAAGAGCTGAGCGCCTGTTTCTGCAAGCACTGTATCTTGAAAGCCTTTGAAAGAACAGGCGTAATATCCTTGGTTCTATTTATCGAGGTTAGATGCTGCTTTTAATTTAGAATATAAGCTATTTCTTACCCCGGCGTTGGCGCTCAAGGCCAGGGCCTGACTGCCGCTGCCATATGAGTTGACAACGTTTACGTTGTATAGCTTGAAATTGGATGTCTCGACTCTCAGTGTGCCTGTGCTGTCATCGGTTGGTTCATTTGCTAAACTATGAGCTGCGGTAATTGTAACGACATTCGAGGAGTACGATGCCGTGTTTTGAGTATAGCCATATATGGTGAGCGGTCCGGTGAGCTTATTAATTGTAACTTGCTCGTTGTAAGTACCCGGATTGATGAAAATGATTTGTTCTTGCGATGTCGATTTAAGGGCATTCACAGCCGCTTGAATCGTTGCATAGTGGCCAGAACCAACAACAAGTGCACCGGCCGGCGCAGTGGTTCTACTAGCCGCGAGAGCTCTCGCTGTGAAACTGAAGAAAGCAGAGAGAATAGCAAGAGGCTTCATCTTATAGATGACTAATTTTCAAGGATACAATCTTTACCTAGAACGTCCTGGGGCGTGATGGAATCTATTTACGCCAGGTGCGGCCAGCGAGGATAATATATACTTCACAAAGACACTTCCCCACTTCTACTTAGCCACCCCAAGACCCTTCAAATTTAATTTACTCCTTTTTACCTGATTTCAATGCCATAGTTGAAACAAGAAACATGTTTGAGCATACGATAGATGTTGAACATTTTGCTCCAAGTTGAGCGGAGCGGTGGTCACTTACATTCTTGATCCGCCCCAATTAGAGGTGCACACATGTAGATCATGTTTACCGGAACAACTCTATTAAACCAAATATGCAGCCTCGGCATTATCGCCCGAGAAGAAAACAAGGAGTGGGAGTGGACGGCACATTATGGGGCCCAGCTTTTAAAAGCTGTGGGTTATCAGGCTAATTGGTATCAATGACTTCATTCCTGCTCTCAATACACTAAATTCTTGAAATTTATCGAAACGCACTTATAGACGTATGTAATTACAGATCGATAGAGCTGACGTGTAGAGTCAGGCAACTGTTGCCTTGTATCATCAAGCAAGTTCTCAGAGCAAGGAATATAGCCAACGGAACAGAGTAAAAACTGCTTGTCGGTAATCAACTCAAAGACGGCTTAAACTAGGGCCAATTGAGAATTCCTCACCCTTCTTACATTATCCTAATGGTCTGCGTTTCGCAGCATGTTTTCGCGGCCTTCGATATGTAGGCTTTAGGGGGAGTGTTTCATATATGGTCCCGTCAAGGACTTGGTAAGATTAAGGTCTACCATTGTTCAATTAAGACTACGAATTCGGAGTCGTGCGGCTAAAGCATTTTCCGGCGCAACAATCTAGATCTATGACTATAATATCAGCGTATGACTACTTTCTTAATATATATTCTATTTTCTAGTTCAAAACATTACATCGCTTAGCTATATATTGCTCTCATGAAACCTCGATTTGTATTATAAATTGTTTCAACTAGCCAGGTCTGTAATTGTTTGGGCCATAATAACAGGTACACACACTGTTTCTGTTAAGCTCAGTGGGGCGAAGATAGCGACATATCGACAAATTACTAAAAAATAGCGTAGCGCCTATAGATGGGGGACACAGGAATTAATTGACAATTATAAAAGCGAGTATATCTCACTGGTAAAACATATATCTTTATACATCAAATGCTTAAAATGTAGAGTCTTAATGGAGGTTGGCCACGCCGACTTGACTGTCTGTTACATCGAAGTCGACGTATTTGCCTTGAAACCATGACTGCCCAACTAGCCAGCCCCCAGCTCCGATATTTCCGCCTGTAATGGTAGCGGTACAATTGTTGTTGCCGTTATCCTCCATCTTGAAGGCTTCAGGTTCGATAAAGAATGTTTGTGAGCTATTTCCAATTTGGAATCCTATGTGCGGGGGAGAATCGCAAGGGTAATATCCAAATAGTGTGCCGGAGCAGCCTACAGTGTCTCTCGTGAAACTCTGAAATCCAAGCTTGTCAAAGAGCGCTTTAACCATAGTACGATTACCAATAATCTTGAGACATTAGTAAGTATGTGTGTCGATTTTAAACAAAAGCAAGGTAAAGAATACACTCACATTTGAAGTTCCACTATCCAAGAGCATGGACTGCTGAACACCAACATCAAGTATATCCGATGGTAATCCGCCTTGAATAATCCACTGCTGACCATCTAAAGAAGCCATTGCCATGTCTTTATTGAGAAGACTACGATCAATGCCACCCAGGCTCAAGCTACCTGTCCCAGAGGTCTCAAGACCTAAGCCAAATCGGCACTCATCCACCAGACCCTCATCGCACAAATGTTGAAAGAAAGGGATACCACCAAATGAAGAACTATCTGCTGATTCTCCTAGGAAACCAATAATGCCTTGGCCTGGGAATTTGGTTATAGTATCGTTATTTGGCTGCGGCATGTCCACAACAGTCCCAATTGACTGATTCGTGGCTGTGAAAGAACCCACTACTAGCTTATCGGTGACCACATGGCTTTTAAGTATCATTTCGCCACATCCGTTTGGCTCTGTAGTAATGAACGACATTGAGACCGTCTGGTTGAGCGTATGAGATTCAGATGACGGTTTGTAAAGACCCGGATTGACATAAATATCGCTAGATCCAGTATCAATTAACAGAGACAAGTCAGTGGCATCTCCGGTTGTGAAATTTCCAAACCAAAAACCTTCCACATATACAAGGGGTATTGTGAGTGGAGGCTTGTTTGAGGCATCATCTTTGGTTTGGGTTGCTGCACAGCGTAGCCCCAAAGCAAATGGGAATAACAAAAGGACTCTCATTGAGACTGCAATTATTGGCTCTGGAGTGTTAATATTGTTGAGTGTAAGAATTAAAATACTGGTTGTAAAAGAAGGTTTTGAGTTTCAACCTTAATAACTTGCTTTAAATAGGAGTCCTCTACATGGATAAAGCATAGCCTCAATAAAGAAGCGGGTCGGCAATGTTTAAAACACACAGAATACGAGTTGCAACACAACTAAGCAATTAAACGCGAAAAAGAACTACCAACAGGGGACCCTTAATCTGGATTGCGGTGTGCATTTGCTCATTCAGTTGCTGAAACAAGTTGATTCCTTTGGATTCACAGCTTCTAGCAGCTAAATAGAGGAAAATACATGTAGTAATATAATACTTTTCATTAAATGGTATTTTTGAGATCGACATAGTTTACGATTACGAGATCGGCGCGCCTTTAGCCGCTAGGGTTGCGTAATATAAATGTGTTTCAGCCCCTATGACCATTCGGCCATCGCCCGCAAACTGAAAGTTAGCGGATGCCTCACCGAGAAATATTTTGCCTAGTAAAGTCCCTGAAGGATTCCACACGTGTACTCCATCACCGACGCCGGCATACACATTGCCCTTTGAATCGCAGTGAATCCCTGAAAATAGAGCAGTCAGTTGAGTACTGGATAACCGAATGGAGATTAGTTTTTACCGTCCACAAAACCGACCGCAGGATATGCAAACACTTTTCGATGCTCAAAAGTTCCGTCTCTTGCTACTGTGTAACGGTATCTGCGAAAAAGAATTGTCAACTTCGACCCAATGCTAAGTTTAGCGGCAGAACAACATTAGACTTACATTGTTGAGGCACCCGTGTTATCATGGCCATAAAAAGCTTTCGAAGCACCTGTATCAGTTATGTATGCGTAGCGACCATCGTGAGAAAATGTGATGCCTATTTATTAGTTTAAGAGAGGTCCAAACGAGACAAATTGGATATTGCTCACCATTACAGCTCACAAACTCATCTGCTACGACAGTAACGGCTCCAGTAGCCGGATCTAATCGATATACTTGATTTGGGAGACCAGGTCTTGGCCGAAAGTCTTGGAGATAACCATAAACCGTATCCGTGAAGTAGATATGTTTATTCCTGTAGTTTACGGAAACATCATTGAGAGAGTTGAACTGGCGACCAAAGTAGTTGTTGACAAGGACTTGAGCGGAAGGTATCATATTAGAATAGAAATAATATTAGAGTGTTGCTGAGTTGCTTACCAGAAGTGTTGTATGGCTCGCTGGGGTTTGCTAAAAAGAGCGTGGGTGGCACATCTGGGCCCATTCCCTCTCCTGTGAAGAGTATGGCGCCATTGTAGTTTGTTCCTCCTAATATAAATGAGCAGATGCTTCATGGAAGGGAAAATTTGATCTATGATATTATACATCTTCGGCGCGAGGGAGACATACCATTTGGGTTTATAACAGGAGGATCGGTAGGAACAGTGTGAACTTGAACTTTACCAACGGCATTTCGCTCATTCGAAACTGCCATAGCTTCACTCAAAGATATCTTTGATATCACACTGGATTTATTTAGCCCAGTTCCAGCTGATAGAGGCCCAGCGCTCTGTGCAATGAAAACCTCATCTGTAGGAGGGTACCTAACAATATCGTAAGAAACAGTGACACTAGAAAAAAGTCCAACATCTATCGTACCAAACTACAGCTTCATGGAACAGAGGATCCGTGCCTGCGTCAGCGATGAGCGTGAGAGTTGGGTTTTGTCCCAAGAGATCTAAGAAGTCCGGATGGTAGACATGGAACGGCCGCTCTTTTAAGCTTTCCATAGTAGAGCCCGGCGGGATAAATATCTACCAATTAATTAACAAATGGAGTTGACAAGCAGGAATAATTTACTTGCGGTTTTAATATCAGCGATATTCTCGGGAGGAACCATTGACAAGGCTGCAAAGGTTGATGGATGTATGGCTTGAGCTTGGGGTGGCAGCCCTGTCAAAATCTGAGGAACATTGCCACCTTTGTATGTCATAATAGCATCCTGGATGTCAAAAATGATGTTCCTTACTGTATCAGATGTCGCGACACCAATTGCAAAGGCTGCAACAGCCGCCGAAACGATCCATGGCGCAGTTGACTTTGGTGTGGTTTCTTGTGGCATTTTCTTCTTATATCTAGGTCATTTAAGCCAAATTGAAGACTTGCCAAATATTTCAAAGCACATAAACTGAGATTGAGCGAGCCAAGGTTATCCTATTCCCCGGATGAGGGGGTGCTTATCCAAAGAGTTTGTTTTAGTGTGGAAATCGCGAAATGACGGAGCCAATCACAATGGCGTAAATACTCCGCCAGATGCCGATAAAGGATGCCCTTTGAATGCTTCAGACGACTATCAAAATTAGGAAAATGAAGCCCTACCGCAGCTCAGTGTCCTTATCGAAGTGATTGAAGTTTTAGAGACGGATGATTCCAGAGGTCTAGAAGGTTTTTCTTATGAGTGAAATATGCATAATAACCGCAACGAGGTTTTGGACTTGTTGATAGACTCGGTCACTACGCTATGCTTGGCCTGATTCGATTGAAGGGTTAATGTTTCAATCCCATTTTTTTTTCTGCTTGTTTATGACATCGGATACTCAATTTATGACTAAGAATTTCGAAATGGCGTGATTTCTAGCTCGTGAGACTTATTTCCGCAACGAGAACGAATTTCTTTCTTTCATAGCTTGTGAAATGTAAGCCCAATCAGGACACCCGATTCGATGTCACACTGCGGCTCCAAAGCAGCATATGAGTAATATATATTAAGACGCATAATATCCTGTTACACGTGAGATAAGGCATAATATAGCCTGGTATCTATATAAATCCTCCCACTCGCCTGTGTAAACGGCCAAAGAGAAAGAGATACAATCTTCTTTTTTGTAATTGTTCTCAGCCTCTGTTCATCTCCCAAATTCGACCTTTGTAACGAATACAGATATAACACTATGGCTGATTTTTCTCTACATTGCCTACCTGAATGGGCACCACAGAGTAAAAGTCTCGTGGGCTGGCCTAGCCTGCAGGGAATTCTCAAAGATGACTATGAGAAGCTGGCAAATGCTACGACAGAAATATCAGTGGTCGCCGAAGGCATTGCCCATTTTCAACCTTTGACCCTTTTAATATCTGGCCACGAGCGCTATAAAGAAGCTGAAGAGTACTTTGCCTACATTGAAACACCGTTCCCAATTACTCTCCATCGGACTGAGGAACAGGAAATGGATATCTGGCTGAGAGATTTTGCTCCGGGTTTTGCTATCAGACAGTGCCCTGAAGGAGGCCATAGCCTCGTTGGTCTGGATTGGAATTTCAACGGCTGCGGGGCAAAATATCTTCCAAACATGACTGAATCCTTTGCAAGGAGATATCTACACGATTCTCAGATCGCGCGGATTGAGACCTCAATTGTAGCTGAAGGTGGAGCGCTGGAGACTGACGGCGAAGGAACTCTCCTTGTTACAGAGAGTTCGATTGTCAACGATAACAGAAATCCAGGAAAATCTCGCGAATATATCGAGCTTGAGCTCCGACGTGCCCTAGGCGTGGAAAAGATCATCTGGATCCCTGGTAGAAGGGGCATTGATTCAACCGACTTCCATATCGATGCCCTTGTTCGGTTTATAAGACCTGGCTGTTTGATCATCAGCAAGCCAAATGAGAACAAAACAAGTGAATGGACCGCCGTCTATAAAGAAGCTCTTGAAATATTAAGCGTGGCAACAGACGCAAAAGGCCGCCCGTTCGAAGTCGTTGAGGTAGAGGGGCCTGATCCAGAGATTTTCCCTCCCGAGGGCGGATCAAAAACCAACCGCGCTGTGTACAGCTACGTTAGCTATGTGCTGGTTAATGGGGGGATTATTTTACCTCAATTTGGCGACCCAAGGCATGACAGTATAGCCGTTAGTGTGATACAACAGCTTTTTGGCAATGAAAGGGGTATTTTTCCTGCCCTGATTGAAGATTTGCCTCAACTAGGAGGCGGTCTTCATCGTATCACGCAGGGGATTCCTCGCCTTCTTTGATATAGTACCATCATAACCAATGGTTTATTCATAGTCTTTTTGTGATAGATTCATTTCGATCTGTTTGTTTTGGGCTTTATATTTTTTCAATTTCAAGGGAGAAACCACCTTGATTAACTTACATCATCAAATGTCTATGCCTAGTGTGATAGAATACGCAATGCTATGTGAGCTAAATAACATGAAAAATACCGTATATCTCAAAATCTAGGGGTTTATTAAGGTCTGTAGCCAGCATATTAGGAGGCTTAAACTCATTACATCCAAGGCAGCACATGAGAACTACCATAAACCGTAGATTGTGGGCGCCGTTCTTCCTCATGAAACAGGAGCCTGGATTCCATTCTTAGCTATGCTTCATTCTTTGGCCTTGCTAAATCTCACAGATTTCTATTGCGCTAGTTCTCTGAATGAATTGGTGAGATTTAGAGCAATTTGGCTGAGCGGCTTAGCCTGTGTGTTATATCATGCCCATCTGGTGAGCCATTTCTTGAGACGGAATTTTCCCCGCAATCACATCCCCCATATTCGGTCGCCAATGAGGCTTATATTTCTGTGCTTACTGCCGCTAAAAGCTGTATACATTGATCTCCGATGCGCCTGTAAAGAAGCTTTGCCTTGCCGCACTGAGAAAAGTCATACTGTAGCCGCTTGAGGCATTTCATGCAACGCCGATGATATGCTATAAATAAAAGGACAATGTATCAATAAAAGCTTATAATAACTTGATAAACCTAGCTTTTTAGAGGTTAATTAATCGAACAAATTTGTATGGTAGATTCCACAAATAGGAGCTACGAAATGCTAGTTGTGCTCGCTTTTGGGTCCGCGAAACATACCTACAGGAAATCGTTTTGCTGAACCTTCTATATATTTCATCCACGAATAGTCGCTTTATGAAGGAATTGGTCAAGCTAACTAAAGCTAATAAATGAGCCCAATAAAATATTTTGTCCCGTTATCGTATCTTCTCCGGAGCCATGGCAAGGTATGCATAATCCCAACAAGAGACCGCCGTTAATTTCATTTAGAGAAAGTCCGCGCGCTATTAACGAACTATCTTTTTCCTTCTTAGTTTACCATCTATACCTGGAGCTGGCCCAAGTGTCCCATCTTGCATTGGCGGAAAAGGTATGGCGGAAAATGCATTTTAAGAATAGCGACTCCGTCAGATTTTTTGGTGTAGGCAAACAATGTGTTGCACCTCACTGCAGAACACTGTATCATTCCACTGTATAACCCAACTTCGGCTTCTTATACTCTGTATTCATTCCTTGCTTACAAACCAGATGCCGGATTACATGCAAACTAGATGCCGAATTACAAATCATTGAGTTAGTCTTCACTATCTAAACGGCTGCTAGCTGTACTACTGTTGCATCAATGATACAGCAAACGGGTATATATAAGCCGTGCCCGCGGCGCGCGTCAGCTACTGCAGCACCACCATTTTAAAAGCTCCAGCATAAAAAAAAACGGCGCACATTATCGGAATGTCTCATTTAAAGTATTATTCTTACGATGGTGTTGGTAAAAGGAATGTAGAGAAATATTCTTACAACCAGGCCGTCCGTGTTGGCGATCGAATTGAAATCTCTGGCCAAGGTAAGAAGGGAAATATGGTGCTACAAGTTCGGCGCTTATGTTATTTTCCTTAGGAGGATGGCACCCCACTACCGGCAAGTACGAAAGCGATGTCAGTGCGCAAATCGATCAGGCCTTTGCCAATGCTGAGCTCACGTTGAAGGATGCTGGCGGTAAAGGATGGTCGCAGGTTTATCGTGTCAACTCTTACCATGTCTCTCTCAACAACGAGGCAATGGGGGCCATGGTACGGAATTTCAAGACTTATATGCCAAACCACAATCCGCTCTGGACCTGTATAGGAGTGACTAGATTGGGCGATGAGGCTATGCAGGTAGAAATCGAGGTGATCGCGCACGATCCCGAAGGAGCACAAGCAGCATCAAGCAAATAAGAGATGATAATAGTACATGTATATTATCAAGCACAAGGAGCACCAAGCGAATAAATATGATATTAGTTTTATATTATTACGAATAGGAAATATAATTAACAATTGATCCGTAAAATCCTCAGTATACTAGTGAACGACCTCTGAAACTGTTGTTGTTGATTCCAGAGAGGAATTCTCGACCGAGGTACATGAATGAGCACGTGCTATTAGACTGAGCCTACTCCGTACAAAGAATGGGAGATATAAAAAGAGATATTATAGGAGATCTAGAAAATAACCTTTTATTTATGCTTAACTTATTCAAATACTGGGTAGCATTGGTAGGAGCTGCAATCTCATCTTTGTAAGCCTTTTGGAAAGCGTGGTAAACAGCATCTCTGTGGCTTCTTCTCCTGCCTCTACTGCTTCAATTATTTTATTATTGTAGTACTAGTGCTAACATATATGTATTTAGTAAAGGAGCTACAAGCTGTGCCTAGGGGATAAGGGAGCTCTCTTTAGGAAATAAGACTAGGTGGAATTAAGACAGACTTCAAATGTTTCGCGAGCCTCACGTTTCCAGCCAACACAAACAAGCATCACTACATACCTACTGCTGCAAACATTTCAATTTATTCTGCTGGCCATGGCGTCTAGTGTTTAACCTCCCTCCTGAATGATTTCACAAAGGATTGGCTGTTTTTCTTCTTCTCTTTGTATATCTAATGGAAAGAAAAGTTCTTCATATTCTTCCTTGGAAAGGGCTGAATTATTTCCAAGCTACTTGTAAAATATGCTCGCTGATGATGCGACTAGGAGCTTGTCCCACTAGAGCGGCAACACTTGGCGATATAGGCCGGTCCTGTAGCTATATGTATGTGTATTCCATGGTGAATGTCGATTGGCTAAACGCTGCATCCGCGCGTGCAATCAAAATTCTATTAAAGTGAATTTTGCCATCCGTTTCAATGAAAATTAATCAATTGTCATGGAAAATAGACAATAACGCTAATATTGTTCAAGTCGCAAAGTCGTGGAAAATGATGCAATCTGCGGAAAGTCCACTAAGCGTCATGTGATCTTCAATTTCTAATCTCTATGGCTCTAAATTTTGCAGCAAGACTGGAAGCTTCTCGCCAAAGTTCACAATCTTCATTTATTAACCAGCTCCTCCGCCTCTGCAAATCTACTCATAATTTATCTCTCCACAATCCTATCAAAATGCCTTTAATCGATGTGGAGGCTCCTCCCACGAGCACTGACGCTCACTATGTCGTCTACTTCGCATCACCAGAGAATGGCCAATCGTCATGGTGTCCTGACTGTCGAAACGCTCTTCCAGCTCTGAAGAATGTCTTCGGTGCAGATTCAGCACCTTCAGCATATGTCATCCAAGCTGGTACTCGTGCAGAGTGGAGGGGCAATCCAAACAACAAGTGGCGCAATGCCCCATACAACATCGACTGTCTGCCAACGATCGTGAGAGTGGAAAACGTAAGCTAGCAATCTCACGCATTTGCATATTTTCTTTCATGAATTGACCATCTTCTTAGGGCAAGGAGGTTGCGCGTCTCGGCGATGTTGAGGGCCAGGAGGAGTCGGCTTTGAGACAGCTGATTGCATAAACGATTGAGCTTCTTGGATAAGACAGGCGTCTCCAATGACGCTCCATTACAATTAAATTCTTAATAAAAATGAATCTGTGCTGTCCGAGTACTATGACTAAAATGTGATTCGGCATATACATTGACTGAGGGCCCTGGATTACCCGGTCAAAAAATGAGACTAGAACGTTTCAGCAACACCTTCTGCAATAGAATCGTAAATTTTGAACTACTTGACAACTATCTATAGATTACCTGGTCTACATCAAACTTTCAACGTTTGCTACAGGGAAATTATTATAGAGGATTACATCGCTGACACTAAAGATTATCCATGTCTTTTCCAAGCATGTATTAGAGATCTAAAGAATAAAGCGAAAACTAGGACCTTCTCGTTGAAATGCACTAGCGTAACAACAACTGCGTTTGCCATTCCGCAAAGGGCACAAAAGTGTAATACAGATTAGGCGATGCATATACAGTAATCTATACGATGCACGAGAATATTTGGCATGGTCGGGTGAGGTGGTCGGCAGTAGATAACCGTCGTCGGCTAGAGATAAGTCGTGTGGAATGTCATTGGGCCAGGAATTCGACAGGCTGTGGTGAGTTCAAAATGGTTGTTGTCCGATGATATCCAGATGTATATAATGCGAGCACATCCATCCCTTTTCTCAAAATATGTCCCTCATCGCCCACTTCGTTTTATCGTTGGGGAAAAAGAGCGCTCGAATATGAAGAGTGGTAGTTTTTGCATCATCACTCACTTCGGCCTGTCATTTGCATGCACAAATCCAATCTTGATGTCGCAGTTTTCTGTTATAATGACGCCTTATTCTAGCAACAATACAAGTATGAAAGACAGCGCAATAAACACTTCCGAGAGTGTCCCTACAAAAGTTACAAAGTGGACTGGCAAGAAATTCGATCTCAGTGGCCAAGTGCTGCCATTTGCTGGAAATACAATCATCAGCCACCTACCTTTAGACAGCGCTCTCCATAGGGCTCTTTTGACAATTCACGAGAAGCTCAATGACAGCAGATTCACCAAATTCTATGCTCTCCTTCCGCCATCAAGCTGGCACATGACTGTCTTTGAAGGCGTTTGTGACCAGAGACGCAAACCTGACGTTTGGCCTAAAGATCTACCACTCGACGCACCACTGGCCACCTGCCATGATCTTTTCAAAGACAAGCTTTCTAAATTCGATCTCGATGTCCCAATTCCATTGCGCCTCGCTGTCACAGGATTGGTCATGAGTCGAAGCGGTATCCGGCTAGATCTCGCTCCTGTTGATGATGACGAAGAAAAGAGCCTAAGAGGACTGCGTAATAGGCTATCTGACTTGCTTCAAATTCGAGCTCGTGGTCATGACATTTATGTGTTTCATCTAGCTCTTGCATACAAGATTGCTTTGATGGGCCGTGAAGACGAAGAGGCTCTCCTAAACTCATTACAGGAATGGTATATGACGATTCCGCATGATTTTGAGCTAGGTGCGCCAGAATTCTGTCACTTTGACGATATGTTTTCATTTCATCGACAGATGTTTCTCAAGTAGCTCGGGGCTATATACATCGATAAGTTAAGCTTGAAAGTCACATCGAAAAGCCTATGTTCCGACATTATTTTTTTATTTGGAAATAGTATCTGGAGCAATTGGATGTTTGTACTTGGAAGATTTTAGAGAATTCATGAATCAGGTAGTTTTATGTTACATTACTGAATCACAGTTGTCTTCTTTCCTTTCTTGCTCCCCTGTGCCTGATTTTGTCTTCTCCTCTTCATGCTATCTCTTTTACCAATTCTTCTCAATCCCGCTTCTTAATGCGGGGAAAGCTCAGCCAGACTGCAGATATCACGGCAATAAGTGCCAGAACAATGGGCTGTAAGACCGAAACGCTCCTGTGCGATGCGATAGCACCAATAATGAAAGGGAACACCGTTCCTCCTGTACCACCCATGGCCATGGCAAACCCAATGGCGCTGACATGAATGCGCTTCGGCAACAGTTTGGCCGTCACCATGACGGCACCAGGGAACATGGGGCCCAAGAAGAAGCCTAGAAAGGCAACGGCGACAGCAGAAACAACAAACTGTGGGACGAGCCAGAACAGAAGCTGCAAACCGAGGCAGATGCCAAGGTATATGGCCAAGCAAAGCCTTTCACCGAATCGCTCCGTCACAAATCCCAAGGCTGCGCGGCCAACCGCCATGCCCGCCCAAAAACCTGAGCCAGAGATTCCAGATGCATAAGCCGAAGCGTGTCGAACACGGAGCATGAATGTGACTACCCAGCCCCCGAGGCCGACTGTTATCCACGAGTGTTAGTGTAAATATGCAGAGGATAAGTATAATATGCATGAGATAAACTTACCTTCCACGCCCATGTAAGCAAAGAAGAAAAGTGCACAGAGCCATGTAACTTTGGATTTCATTGCCTCGCGGGTTCCAGCACCACCAGTCCCGGCTTCTGCATTCTCGTTTGCATGTTCCGCTCGATACGCCGCGCCTGTCTTATCCCAGAAGAAAATGACGAGCCCGACAAACTCCAGGCCAGACATGCCAATCTGTATAAGAAAGTTTAGATTATCAATGCTCTCAATTGGTAGATGATATTCCAAAGCCTCACCATAATATAATAGTAGGTATACCAAGGCAGACCAGCCTTGACGACCATGGAAGTGGCAATCAACGGCGAAAACAATGCCCCAAGAGAGTAGCACGAATGCAAAAATCCTTGAATCGTATTCGCCTTATCCATAGCGCCAATCCATGCGCAAAAACATGCATCTGTTAAGCCATTGCCAAACCCGCTGATGGCATTACAAACAACAAGAGCTGGGTATGGCGGGTGAGAGGCAAGGACCGCAAAAGTTATGAGATGGCATATGGGTGCCATGATGGCCACGCCTCGCTGGCCGAATTGGACGTGTATTCGGGCATTGGTAAAAGCAGCGACTGAGTAGCCGACGAAGGGCGTAAGGAAAATGAGAGATATGACAGTGTAGCTGAGACTGTAGTACTCTTCAAGCTACCAGAGTGAATTATTTTGCGGTGAGTATAAGAACATTCGATATCTTCATTACTGGGAAGTCAATGCTGGATGAAATGATGACTTACATATGGGATCAATGCCTAACCACGTTGCAAATTAGTCCATCTTCATCATAGTTCATGGATACAGCACAGAACACCGTCAACTTACACCAACAGCGGCATCGTTCATCCCCGCAATAGCAAACGACACAAACGCAAACGCGAGCCTGCCAATGTTCTTCACTGGCCGATTCCACCTCTCCACCTCGGTAAGGGCATTCATCGGCGGGCTGCCGCCATCGTCGCCATCTGAAACGTGTGGTCCCGCCTCTTCAACATGTGGTGCTTCTTTTGTCTCGGGGTCGCTCTGACGGCCCGAGGAGGTCCCCGAGCCGAGGTGCCGCAATTCTATAGCCTCTGAGGCGGGTCGCGCTTCATACTGGACGGTAGTTGTGGTGGTTGACATATTATGGATCTTATTTCATTAGATTATTGTCACGACATTCATATCTATCTTTTTGTCTGTACAGATTATACAATGGTGAAGCTGGAGAAGTAGAATCCTAATTGAACAAAGCCGTTATCGGTGCCCAAGTGCGGAGTTTCTCTTGGCGCCTGTGATTTTGGGAGATCCTAGCCCGATTTTCTTGCCGCGGGGCATCAGCACCGGCCAAGAACAACTATCCACAGACGTATGTAGTAGTCATCCATAATGTTTTTCCTTTTTGAGATAAAGTACGGGAATTTCGATTTCCTTCTCTATGGCAAGGTTGTCGATCAGTAAAGGGGTATGCTGCGCTTTGCTTGTGCCAAGCACATGCACTTCAATCTTATTGTTCACCTTCCGAGTGCCGGTGTTACAAAGAGAACTCAATTGAGTCAATTGCTTTTGCATCATATAGGCACAACCCAGTGTGCTTAAAAATTGAGAACAGCCTGTTCCTTTCAGACATTGAGTCGGATTTTGGCTATCATGGCACCAACCATTCCGTTTAATCTCATAGAGTATGCAATCTAGCCGGCAGACAATCCAAGGCGAAGCAGAACACCACCAATACAGCGAGGGCCGTTACTTTCCGGCCGGAAAGCTCCCGGTGGCGTCGTAAAACGGGTAGCATTGTTTATCCCTTGTTCCTGATGTCGGCACTAGAAAGCTTTGAGGCAAGCGCTCATTGCTTTTCGGTATGCGAAATAAAGATGATCAGCCGTGATGGAGCTGTCTTGGCCGGACTTCTATTTCGCAATTGGAAGCTGAACCATATCACCGTTTGCGTTGCGCGAACATGTGCATAGCATGTGCTACAGTGGATATGCTGGATAGTACTAAAATATTACCATCATTTACAGCTTTCAGGGGAAGTATCTTTGTAAATTATTCACCTGTACATCCCATCACCGAAGAGGTCGTTCTATGCTGCATATCCGTGGGCAATCACCGTCTGGACAGTACTGTGCAATGTACAGGATGGTATCGCCGTTCAGGGGCGGAGGCATATATAATGTGTGATTTGGCACCCTGGCGGAATAACAACCGAAGACGTCACCCTATCCGTGCATCGTTTTGGCCCCCAGCATGTGCCTGTAGCGATTGTTCGCAGAGCACGCCTGACTTCTACGCCTGAGCTTCACACCTCAGCTCCACGGCTACTGATAAAACTTTGCAAATTTTGCTCCTAGCCAGACTTTTTAATGCTCAAGAGATGATGTAAATCTTTTCCATAAGCTTAACCGCTTTATGCCGAGAAATCTGAATTGTCTTATATTACGGAGTACATGTCTCCTTTTTACACAATACTGTTACTAAAGAGATATCCTTTCCCCTTCAGCCCTCCTCAAACTTCACCCAAGCCTAAAAAGTAGTACGTCTGTAAACCAAATAGGTATTGTGCACCATTGGCATGTCACTTTACGCATTTTCACATGTTCCCTGTTAGATATCGGCAGAGACCAGGGTAGGGGACCCTCCGGCTGCGATCCAGCTGTGGCGCTATATGGGGGCGAAAACATGTTTTCGCCGCGGGCTTTGCAAGGGTCATCTACTATGTACATTCAAGTTATAAAAAAGATACAAATCGAAGCTACGCCAAAGCGGCCTAATGGATATGTGATGAGTGATATTCCTAATTCCTTTCGAATTTTTGATCTGTCATGTAATACAATGGCCGTGGCCACCCATAGTCGAATAGAAGAACATGAATGCATACAGTACCTTATTCTATTCGCGGTAATTCCCTTTTTTTAGAGTGCTTACTACTAGCACTCGCACCAATAACAGTCTTCACTAATTTTCCCGTACGTGCACTTCATAACAGGGGAAGCCTGTTTACGGAGAATAAAAAGCAAGCGTGGCTTGGTACCATTCCCACGAATCGCTTTTTGCAGCCCAGGTAATGAAACGGCCTATTCTTGGCCGTACGTAATCCCTAATACGCCAATTGCAAATCATTTCCATTGTAAGCATACTGATAATGAATATGCATCGTCTTAGCAATAGGGCGCACGCTACCATGGGCCGTCAAATGAGAGGATAGGGGTATACCAGCACTATATTAGAGCTTGCATGCATTTGCATCCTACCACTGATCTAAGGCACCATGAGGGTGCGCGGGAATTGTAACGAATCGTTTTATTGCTCAACCATCTACGCTAGTTGCGTCTTGAGTCAGCACATAGCATTCCGTTTCAATTATCAAGCTATTCTAGACATAATGTAATTCTTTGTATGATTCGCCTAATCTCGCCAAAACGTCCCGTGTCAGCAATAAAAAGCAGTGTTCTATCAACATGAATCTATCTATTCGTTTTAGTGTAAAATCATCCCCTCGCGGGTGTATGTTTGATCACTATAATTTACTAAACCAAACGGAAGATAATCCGCTAGCAGAGAAGCCAACGGTTCTCAAAACAACCGTAGTGTATGATCTGCAACTCCGTATCCAGTAAACGGTTACAACTAGTTGTCAAACGCGCCTAAAAAAGGATATAATGTAGTCTATAGAAAACGGCATGATTGGTGGTCAGTATCGCCCCGTATTAGTGCTGTCGGGAAAGGGAAGCGCCCCCTGAAGTCTTCTCGAACGTTCATCCGCGGATGTCTGTGACTTTTCAGGTAGTTCGCTTTGGCCGATCTTCATGCACTATGTTGATCTCAACATCTTTGCGGATACCCCTAGTCTCTTCGCCAGGTCCCAATTGATGTTCCTGGTCTTGGTCTCGGCTATCGCTCCACGCTTTGAGGTCTTGCATTCCGACAGATTCGACCATGCGCTCTTCGCTCTCATTCATTGTAAAATTTGTTATTGGATTTGCTGTCGGCGGTCCACGGCCCCGCCAACTCTTGGAACTCCCTCCAAAGGTGACAATGCCTTTCGGTGTTATGCCGTCAGACTTTTGTGTAGAGCGTATTGAGTCGGCGATCGATCCGAAGATGGGTCCGAATAACCCTTTGAGGAGAGGAAATATCATGGGCAAGTTGGTTGTAACGACGGCAACGAAGGTTTCTCGGACAGCCCAAGATCCAGCCAACTGAGCACCATTCTCTGTGTCCTAAAACATTGCGACGTTAGGTTTCGTATTTGTATCAGATAGCATAGGCGGCGTACCAGGACGATTAAAACACATCGTAGAGTGGCACACACGACGACGAAAATACCGCCACTAAAGAGAACCATGAGTCCAGCCTTCCTTAGAGGCTTCAAACTGGATCCCCATAGCATGGGCAGTGGAACTGATATAATGTATAAATCAGTCGCTACATTGAATGCCCAGTAAACCCAAATGATCTGGTTAGATATGGCGGGCTGGCAAACATCTATAGCTCAAGTTAACCCAAAATCCAAAATTTCTGCGATCGGGGGTACCAACTTCCAGGATCTGGGAATATCTGCCAGAACTTTTGAAAGGGTCGACATGAGAGGTAAAGATTTAGAGCTACAACAAGGTAGCTGATTGCAAGAAAAGCAAAGCCAATGTAGATTCGAATGCGGTAATGTCGAGCTAAGCCTTCCTACGAAGGTATATCAGCAATTGCTTATTCAGATATAGTATAGCGGTCATCAGGCTCTGTAATCATACTGTCAATCGTATATAAAACACTAGTAGCGACGCCTTGAGTGTCCAAAGGAGCGTTGAGTATGTCGACCACCCAGCAAGTTGTATCTTCGATCCTATTACCCTAATGAACAGGTTAGCAGGACAGCATAAACCCTCTTTTACTTGATAGCCACCTACCTCAATCGAAACTCCGGATCATCTGGCGAAAGAGCAGCTCGCTGAGCATCAGTCATACCGTTGTTTGCAAGGCCATTTGCGACATGGCCAACGCTGTAAGCCAGAGATGTCTCGGCTGTATATAATACAACGGCTAGCCATGCAAGGTAATCGTCACCACCCAGGCCTCGAAAGCCGGCAGATCGAATGCGAGATATTGTCCTGAGGATAGTGATTGCGATCCCAACACCAAGAAGAGTCCACGCTTCGATTGTGAATTGCCGGAAAGCTGCAGCGGCTGCGGCCTGTGCTGCCGGATCTGGTGGAGGACTTGGCATGATGTGCCGTCTGATAATGAGATGTTTGTTTGTACAAGTCTTCCAAAGGAGTGTCTAGGCCTTCGTATATAGCCCCTCCGCCACTTGCAAACAGTCAACCAAATCAACCAACAGAGCACAGCCCAACTGAAGAGCAAGATTGTCATATTTCACTCCTTTATCTCCTCACTATATAAAAGTAGTTAGTATCTTCCAGGACCATCACTTCTCATCGCACAGTGTTGGTTTGGTATCGCCGTTGTGCCAGGGGTACTTACATGTCATTCCAAAATGAGACCTCTTCGATGTACTGTTTGCATCTGCCGGTTGGGTCAATGCGACCCAACCGGCGTTAGAGAGTACCATCAACCTGTTGACCCCGGCAACAGGCCGTTTAATGGTGGGCAATCTGCAGGTAGCTCCCCACCGTTATTAGCGCAGGGGGCCGCAGTCAGTCTGAGAACTAGGTATGACAAGGCGCAAGATGAAAATGCACACACAGGTGGGAATAAGAACACTAAAGCTAGAAAAGAGTCAACCAATGAATAAAGTAGAAGCAGTAGAAGCAGCAGTGGTAGAGGCGGTAGAGGTATTAGAGGTTATTAGTAGAATTGATAAGAGCAAAATAGAATTATCTAAGTAAAAGCACTTAATAACATGCCAAGAAAATCGGCATAACATGTGCGTGTTAGTACAGGTGTGCTGACAGTTATAACATGCTCTATTATTTTGCTCCCCACTTGCCCACTTGCGCGGGTGACTTGGACTCTACGCGCATGTCTCCATAAAAAGAAAGTTCATGTCTGATCCTTCTGATCCTAGAAACCATCTCCATTCCAGTTGCTAAACAGCTTACATGTGTTTAATTGAATCAAGCCCGAGAACCGGTATTAGCTTAGAGTAGAATAAAATTGCTCAATTCATCTGCTGATCTCTCTCAATTTATCCACTGTCCACCTCAAATTGCGTTGAAGAATTCCCGCTTTTTAGCCCCAAAGAGCAACTGCATACACTTGCGGGTCAACAATCTGCATGTTGGCCATCCGGCAGGAGTATAGTGGTTATGTAGTGTGCAACACCTTGTCATCTCTACAACCGAGCTAACAACTAGAGAAATCCTTAATCAAGGCTTAGGGGAACTATCCGGTGGAGTGTAACAGACCCCCTCCCGTATCCTGGTTGTCATACTGCTAGTGGTTAGTATTTGATCAACACGGGTCCCCATCATGGTGGTAGTCAGAAGGAAACTCAAATAAAAAGAAAAGTTTGCGGCAAATCAATTCAGCTCCCAGTAGCTGGAGACACTGATACCGCGATGGAGACATTCGACTGCGTCGTGGCAGGCGCCGGTAAGTAGTCCCTTCTTTGCTTTTCTTTTTATTTATTTCTTACTTTCCTTTCTTTTGTCCTCTTTTGTGTCTTGGCATTTCGTAAAAATTCAAAATTGAACCAAGAGTACTAATTCGCCATGTATGTTAGGGTGGTATGGACTGGCCGCCGCGAAGCAATATCGCGCTGTCCACCCAGATGATTCGTTTGTGGTGTTTGACCCTCAATCCTCTGTCGGCGGTACATGGGCCGATGAGCGACTGTATCCTGACTTGAAGAGCAACAACCTGCTAGGAACATACGAGTATCCGGATTTCCCAATGGACCCAAAGGTATTCGACGTCAAACCAGACCAGCACATTCCCGGAGAGGTCACAAACACATATCTCAAGGCATACGTGGAAAAGTTCAATCTCGGAAGCTCAATCCGTCTCCAAACCAAGATTACGGTTGCCGAGCATCAAGATACGCCCAAGGGCGGATGGATCTTGACTGTTGTTAACCATGAGGGCCAAGAGTCCAAGGTCTTGGCAAAACGCTTGATTGTCGCAACCGGACTAACTTCAGAGCCCTTTATGCCTCATTTTGAGGGCCAAGAAAATTTCGGTGGAAAAGTCTTTCACAGCAAGTACTTTCGGCAGAATCGAGATACTATCAAGACGTCCAAAGCAGTCACCGTGTTTGGCGCAACAAAGTTTGGCTGGGATGCCGCTTATACCTATGCCACTGCCGGTGTTCAAGTGAATTGGGTCATTCGATGTTCGTTGGTCCTTATTTCTTCCCTTTAATTCAGAATTTCACGAGAAAGAGAGACATCAAAGCGCTGACCTGAGATCTTGCAGCGTCTGGCCATGGCCCATGCTGGATGTCACCATCATATGTGACTCCTTTCAAGAAATGGATCGAAAAGCTTGCAAGTACGTAAAACCCAGTATTCTTCGCTTCGATGATGCCGTATAAAAGTCTAATATGTATCATATAGACATGCGCTTCCTTACATGGTTCAGTCCATGTATCTACGGCGATGCTGCTGGCTACACCAACATTCAGCGCTTCCTCCACGGCACTTTCATCGGCCGCCTCATTGTCAACGCATTTTGGGGAATTCTTGGAGGCGACGTCTTAACTCTCGTAGGATATGACTCGCACCCCGAGACAGCAAAACTGAAGCCTTGGCTACCAGCCATGTTCACCGCAACCAGCTTTAGTATTCTCAATTACGACAGTGACGTCCTCGAACTCGTTCGCAATGGCAAGATTAAGATTCACATCGGTGAGATCGATCATCTCAGCCAGGGCAAGGTTCATCTTTCCGATGGCACCTCCTTTGACTCAGATGCTCTAATCTCCAATACGGGCTGGAAGAACAGCCCTCCAATCAAATTCTTACCCGAGGGCATCGAAAATGAACTTGGGATACCACATGACATCAACACAGACGCGCCGGCGGAAGATCTTGCGAATCAGCAGGAATTCCTCAAAAAAGCGGATAGTGAGATTGCCAAGCGTTACCCCAGGCTGAAAGACCAGCCAATTTGGAACGAGAACTACGTTCCCTTGACAAAACAAAAGGGAATATCGAGCAAGGAAACTGTGACACCATATACGCCACAGACGCCTTACATGCTGTACCACTTCCTCGTCCCACCATCAGAACGCTTCCTCAGCTCTCGCGATATCGCGTTTTGCGGCTTCGTCAGCAACTTCAGCAACACACTTACTGCGCATATCCAAGGCTTATGGATCGGCGCTTACTTTGGTGGCCTCCTTGAGCAGGATCCTGCTCGATCTGTAGGCGATGCTAAGGCTATGAACAAGCTGCGATACGAGACGATGTTGCACAACCGCTTTCTCAAATGGCGTTACCCTACTGAGACGAAGGCTCCATCATTCATCTTCGACGCCGTCTACTACCTTGATATGCTACAGAAAGACCTCGGTCTGAATCCTCGCCGTAAGCCAAGGGGGCTGTTCACAGAGGCGACTAGCCCCTATGGCGCAGAGGATTATCGTGACATCAACAAGGACTGGGAGGACAAGATTGGCAGCACTAGAACGGCTTGAGCGAAAATAATTTCCTACTACGATTAGCTACATAAATATTTATTTAATGGCGGCCGAGCAATGAAAGAGACACGCAGCTTGTTTCCACACACCCCCTAACTTTCGTGCCACCCTTCCGTTGTTTTGTTTTAGTAGCAAAATGATTCCGAGATCGACATCAATGTGCAACCAAGAGCGAATACGTCGAGGAAACAACGTCAAATGTACCATTTATTATCTAGTGGTACATGGTATTCATCCAATATATGCTACTCAGGCAAGTGGGGAGAGAAAAAAAATAGGGAATTTTATAGCCTTCGGCACTAACTCCGATATCATCATGCGCACTATATTGTGCTATAAGAGTTACTACATGTAAATGGATGGGCTTTTTAAACCTCTGCTTCTACTTTATCCATCAGATAACTCATTTGAAGCTTTGGTGTTCTCATTCTCATTGTGTGTGTCTCCAGTTCGCCGTCCCTCGTTTTTGTGTTCCTCCTCGCTCAGGCACCGGCAATTGATTTATCCAAGCGTTCCAACATATACTCGTCTTCAGGCCCACCCGAAAACTGCGGCTGAAGATGGAGAAGCTTCAGCGTCCACATGGTGTACGCGCGATCCACGGCTAGCTCTGGTGATCGATCATACGAGTCAGTTGAGCCCTTAGTGCGACTCCGTGATAGTGTTGAGAAGCAAAACGACAGCTTAGATTGCTGAAACATGCACAGATTTGCTGATAAGAGCTAGGAATCTAGAATATGATAGTAAATAACAAGGCAATGGTCGCAAAACTATCTACTACTATCCCTCTGTTTTATCGTACATCGAAGATTTTAGCGAAAAACTGGCTCGTATATGAGCTCATATTGGTATATGTACATAGAGTGAAACTTCGAATCCTCTCTGTTAGCGCTGTGCAAACAGCGCCCTTGTTATTGTATCATTAGATCGTCAATTTCGCCTTTTATTAATCCAAACTCCAGATAATCAATGCCAGCAACCATGACACGCATGGTATGTAGACGAACCAGATAGGTATTCTCCAATCTTGGATCCTAGTTTTTGTTTATTCCCAATGAAGGCCGAGTATATAGAAAGACAAAAGAAAGCAAAGAAAGATAGATAAAGAATCCAATCAGACAAAATCACGCCTCGTCATGAGATGTCCGATCTGGCATCGGACTTGGCGCTCTGTTTATCGTGTATGGATACAAGCTGAACCTCATCGGTATCTCCATATTCAACTGTATATGATCTTTGATAGGCGATCCGATTAGGTCCGATATTAGGATGCGATTGTGATCTATCCACCTGTGAACCGGCACTATGTCCCAAGGGAAGGCGGCTCGATCGTTTATTTGAGGATCGATTGCGTCGTGAGCTCCTGCCATACCGCTCTGTTGTTCCTTGGAGCTTGGGGAACAATTTAACCAGCAGGACGCGGAAAGATGGCAAGCAAACGCATACAAGACCGATATTAATCTCCACGACGGACCAGACGCTGACGTCAAAGAAATCCCACGTAGGATTAAGACTGTCGGAGCCGAATTTAATTAGAGACCTGAGGCGCAGGATACTGACAACGGTAACGCTGGTAGTTTGGTTAGCAAGCAGGTTTCTAACAAGGGGGAGGTGAAGCTTACAAAGCACCAACAGAAAACATCATCCCGACACCAACCTTGCGTCTCCAGTCCAAGTTGAGGCTTTTAAGCTGCCACAGGGGAATAGCCAACACCCAGATATCGATCGCTATGCTAATTGCAGCATTTGACCAGGCAAGAGAATTGATGTTCAGACACGTGCCACTGTGCTCTCCGTCCCATTTTTCCCAGTAAAACTTAACCGGCGTACATTGAAATACCGCAACCAAGGCGAAAGAGACACCAAATGCTGAGCAGGCCGCGAATGTGGTCCAAAGAAGGTTACGCACTGTTTTGCCCGGGAAGATGCGGATATAGAAAAGCAAGAGGGAAAGCTTAAGCATAGAGACTTCAATGAAATAGAGAATCTCCATAATCCAGAAGTAAAGGCCAAAATCGGTGATCTGCGAGGGCGTCAAGGTCCAGATGTCGCGACCCAGGCCATGGTCCGACACTTTATAGACGCTGATAACAGTACTTGGGATTCCAACTATAACGGTGGCAGCGGCCATCAAATCATCGCCACCCAGGCCTACCTTGGACCAGATTTTGTAGGCAATTCGTTGAAGCATGAAAAGACCAGACGTGGTGCCGAAGACGTCGTTAAGGATAATATATGCTCGAGATCGATCTCTGATAGGCCGATCACAGCCTACATCAGTCAAATTCATCGTTGCTAGAGGCAATTGTTAGGATTTACTGCACATATCGAATGACTTTGTCTGCTCTTCAGTGCTTACATAAAGCTTGTTTGATGGTGCAGCTCTGTAAGACGCATGCCTGCATCGTCTCTTGCAGCACCGGATTTGTGCATACGCAAGTTGTATTTGTCAAATCGCAATGTGACTTGTTAATCGACGTCACGAGACACTCGCGCTGTAATACAAACGTTAGTAGGCGAAGCTATGTATAGAAAGGTCCTCCACGAAAGGTACGTACAGCACATGGAGGCATCTCAGCCACGGCTTGGAGGGCAGAGGCAGAGGCCGAGCTAGCATCCTCACCCAACACTTTTGGCACGGCAGCCAGAGCCGCGAGGGCCAATAGCCATAGATTCATGGCTATTGGCTATTGGATTGCTATTGTCGAAGAATGCTAGACCGATGACCAAGTCGTAAATAGTGGCGCCATACAAGAATATTGTTCGTAGAACCGTTCGAAACTCGAGTGTAGAAGTTCAGGTTGTAGACGCTATGGATCCGCAGTCGATAGGAATAGGTACTTCACACGAGGATTTAGGAGTTAAATAGAGAAGATGTAAAAATGAAACCAAAAGATGCCAGCAAAGATGTGTAAGTGACGAGAGATGTCTGGTGAGAAAGGATGGAGATGGCTGAAAGCCAGAACAAAAATCTTCACTTCAGAGGCTTTTGACGATGAAAGCCACAGTTACGATGGGGAAATAGTAGTTATTAGAGAGAGAGGGAGAAAAGTTATCAGAGGGTGGCTGAGGTCCCAGTATTAGGGATAGCTGTGGTGAACATGGGGGCGATTATACAATACAGTATGCAGGACTTCCCCACCAACCGACGACTTCTCAAGCAACCGCTTCCATCCGGATATACCTACGGGGATGCAATAGGCAAACAAGCTGAGGGCACTAGACGCCATTGTTGGCAGAACGAGCGTATTACATTGCATGTCATGCTTTCCTGAGAGTCAAGCGGTGGGGCCGCCACTAATTTGGCGTTGAGGCGCTGACTTGAAAGAAAGCTCCTTCTTCGCTCACGACTCAGGAACCTGATGTGGCGAAGGGTCCGCTAGATCCAATCATAGGGCATGACAGGCATGAAGCTGCAAAGCAACTCCCTGCTAGTACCTGTTGTCACATTTTCTGTGCCACTCCAAATCACTCCAAACAGCAGGCATTGTATACATACTGTAGTAGCAACGGGCCCCACCGCGAGAACCGGAGCAGCAAACGGCCGTGATTGGTTTATGCCGGATCGTTTCCGGTTGCGCGAGATTGGTTTTGAAAGACATGCTAGTAACAGTCACGGAGCCTGCAACAAGGCCTTCGGATCAGTGCTTGTAGGAGCAATACGGTAGTACTATTCACATTTTCATTAGCTGTGCCAGAGCGAGAGGGTAAGGGGGGAAAGCCAAGCAAACCCATCGCCCTGAGCCAGTCTCAGCCAAGCTGGATACGACGGCCGAGCTAGGCTTCAAGTCCGTGGAGAGTGCGGCTGAAGCGCCGCTGTTCTGGCCGAGGAATGGAACGGTAGCCAAGACCCCCTACGCGTACAAACAGAGACTATCAGTGTAAAGTATGTACAGCACAGCATCAGTGTATGCGGTATCGGTGCTTGTTACTGTATGTGCGTGCCGTGCTTCCTCTTTTCGCCAGGATCCGCCCTCATACATGAAAACAGAAGATGGAGGGTTGCAGTCCCATCAAACGCAGGCACTATCGTCGGCGTTTGTTCGTATCGTTCGTCTTGCTAGCGCAGACCCGGCGCCGTCTTTCCAGAAGCTTGGCTCCAGCTCGAGACAAAGAGGCCAAGTCAGGGGACGGGGCTCGGGCTAAAAATGCAAATCGCATGATTGGCGTCGCGCTTTCAACGATCGGGCTGCGGCCCTTGGACCGATCCAGGCAAGTCGCCAGTCAAGCCTGCGGCCGGCGCAAAGCCCCGTTGCAGAATTCACAAGCCAAAGGCGGGATGCAACGGCACGGTGGTAATTTTAAGACGGCCACCGTCAAGCTAAGGCTTTTCGGCGAAGTGACAGCGGCGGGCTGTGTCCGAGACCCCGAGGAGGTTGTCGTGAAGAAAGCGTTTGGTGTTTCCACGGCTGCAGTTTCGGTTTTTCTCTCGGTACCAAGTACACCCACCGGCAGTACCGCGGCTACCTAGGTACCTAGGTACTACGCCTAAAAGCTGGAGGCTTTTTGTCGATACCATTATTCTTCCGGATAAAACAACAATTTTGCACCATTCGCCTCTCCTCGCTTCTCCGCTGTTACAGTAGCATGAGCTCAAGGGCGTCGGCAGCGGGCACACCGCTCCATCCCAGGTTTCAGCTTAACAACCTCATGGCAGAAACGAAACGAGCCACGGAGGCTACTCCGTATGTTTTGCTTCATTCCTGCTCTGCGGATATTTGCGGCGCCTTATTGCTGACGTGGAGCAAACGACAAGTGTCAGTTTGAGTATCGAATAGCCTGACTTTATTATCTAATACTGTCTCCATGATGCTCCAGAGGCTCAATTACGCGGTTCAACAAGCTTTTGCTGCCAGCCCACCATCGCCAGCACCAAGTACGCCTTATTCCCCGTACAGTATCCTTACAAATATGGGGTACAGCAAGAAGAATAGCACAGCCAGAACAATGACGCCTTCCTAGACGGGCGTCGCAGCTGCAGCTACAAAGGTCCATTGCTGCAGGAACAAGACCGCAGTTAGTTCCAAAATCATCGCTACTCCGCGTACAGGTCTGGCTCCGCTCACATTCCGTGGCCGAGATGCCAGGGTCCTGTTAATCCTTGACTTGGCTGCAGTCAAAATTCACTGCAATCTCTCTTCCTAATGTTAATCGAAGTCGAGTCTAATACAAAGAGATCCAGCGCTGCGTCTCCTTGCAAAAATAAGATTCCCCATAAGGCAAGTGGGCTCCAAGCCCTATGATGCAGGGAACGAAAGGTTTTGAACGGGGGTCCTTGTCGCATTCTTCGGAAGCTAGCAGTTTGCAGGGCTTTGGTGCTCGCTTTTGCTGAGGAATCTCATAGTTTTACACGTGGAGGCAGCCCGCGTCTTTTCTAATTCTTTACTAGCCCGCCTCTCATCCCCGTTTTTTATCTCGGAATATGTGGCGGAATCTCATCTCTTCCAGACAGCCGGAGGCTACTAGGCGTGAGTAGGTAGGTAGGTACAGATACGAGCGAAGCGACACTCGAGCTGCGGATTCTATACAGCCTCGGCGCGTATCCGAGCATATCGAGTGGTTCTTCTGGTGGGTGGCATTGCGAATGGAGACACCGACTGCTCATTAGAACCATGCAATTTCTTCTACATTGGACGATAGTATCTATAATGTGTCGCGCGACACTGATGACCGAGCCTACTATCGTGGGGCAATTTTTTCCTTTTCCAGCCAGCCAATCGCTGTGACCTGGTCTGCTGGTCCTTACCTGCCTCTCTCCCCTTCCAACCCTTGATTCTCATAAAAACACTGTATTCAATGCTGCCGGTGGAACGATGCGGCAAAGTTGCCCCACGAGCGGCGTTTCAACGATTCGAGAACATCTTCCCCGGCCATAAGGATGAGAGTCTGACTGTGTTCTGGCAGTATAGACGGAGCACGGAGTAACTGGGCTGTGCGCTAGAATCAGCTACGAAAACTGTATTTTCTTCACATGCTGATGCGGCCAAAATAGCCCCAGTCTTCTCTGGGCAAAGCTCCACCGAGTGGGATTTATTGATGCGCTACTCACAGAATGGGAATCGTTGCCGACGTGAGGATTGCAGTAGTGTAGCATGCACAATCTGTTTAGCATCGGCCTCGAAGGCAGTAAATCTCGCTTCTGAGTGGCCAAGACAGCCAGCAATATACCCTCTCCTTGGCTTTCAGCATAGGAGTCGTAATAGGTATACTAGAAGTAGCAGCAGTGATACCGTACCATTAGGCACCTACCGCACTGCGCCAAATTGGTTCTTATGCAGGCGAATTGGCCGTTTATTTGTCAGATGCTAATACTACATACATAGGGAGTACTCCGTATTCCATTTTTTCCTTTCTTTCCACTTGTTCCATATACTGTAAACTAGGACTAGCTCGACTTGACGCATCGCTGCCATTGGCTGGACACCATCACAGGTAAACATTGTGTTCTGAGACGGGTCTTTAAGCAGTGGCCAAAGCGCCTCTCCTTGCATGAACTCCAAGTTTTTCACACCTTTGTCTTATAATTTCTACCATTGCTCAGAGCAGTGCTCCATGGAGCTTGCGCCGGGCGAACAGGCAATCATGTAAAGCCAAATTGCATCTTAGACTTTCCTCACTTGTCTGTTTGCGTCAGAAATGCCAAGAGGCAAACACGTGGGCCGCTGATCGCGGCAGAAAACCAATGGCGATGTCACGTGATTCTCCTGAGGCTGCCCCCCTTTAGGTTCGCAGCGCATCAGACGAAGCCTTCATATCCGACTTCTCGACGGAGCATATTCAATTCTTGTCACTCGTTGGTATCAATATTTCGCCTACCATGGTGGCCAAGTATATTGCCGGCCTGAAGGGCCTGCTGGCTCGACGCATCGTGACCATCGTGGCCATGGCTGCTGTGCTGGCCAGTGTCATTGTCATTCTCGTCCGGCTCGGGCCGCCGGCGCATCTCGACGACCTGAAGTTGCCGGACATGAAGCTTCCCGATCTCGACATGTCGAAAATCCCGGGCCTGGGATCGCATGAGAAAGTCCACTATGGGCATTGCGACCCCAAGAACTATACCGACACCATCAAGGAGTGGAAGACGGCTAGAGAGAAATATGACAAATTGATAGGAGACAAGTTCACGTAAGTTACGGGGACTGGTGCGACCGTGATGCGTCATCGCGCACCTTGGCATCTGCCGTGGCCAATCGATTTACTAACCATTGTTCGCGTTGAACAGAATTGCGATGCAGACTTATAAGCGACCCAAGGAGCTTGACGACACGCTACGCGTCCTGCTGGCCGAGAAGATCCCCTCGCTGCACGAGATTGTCATTATCTGGAACGACCTCGAGGAGAAACCCCCAGGCAATTTCAAGTCTGAAAAGGGCGTTCCTGTGCGATACAGAGTGTCTGAGCGCAACAGTCTGAACATGAAGCTGCTGCCGGATCCGGACTTCAAGACCAAGGCGGTCCTGCTTTCGGACGACGACGTATACTATAAGCCCCAGGACCTTGAGTTTGCCTTCCAGAGCTGGCGAAAGTTTGGCCAGTTTCGATTGACGGGAGCCATGCCGCGTTGCGCCACCTCGGACGCCGAAGGCAACTGGAACTATGGCTTTTGCTCCAAGGATGCTAATCAGGACGTTTACTCCATGATTATCACAAACTTGTGCTTCTCACACATGTCTTTCCTCGATTTTTACTCTTCCAATAGCACAGTTATGGAAAAGGTCCGTAAATATGTCGATGACCACTTCAACTGCGAAGACATTGCTCTCAATTATGTCGCTTCGTATCTTACCGGCACGGGGCCTCTTCTCGTCACCGGCCGCGATAGGTATGTCAGCTACGAGCCTGCCGTGGGCATTAGCAGGAAGCCTGGCCACTTGGAGGCCCGAAGCAAATGCTTAAACGACCTGACCCAGCTGTTTGGCTGCATGCCTCTTGTCAATGAGACGGCTCACATCCAGCGTGGCGTTGTTGTCTTGTAATCTGTATGAAAGGGGTGGGATATCGGCGTTTTAAGAACAAACCCTCAGCCTGCCTATTACTATTGTTCATTAGACGGAGGGGATTGGTGGGGTTTTGTCTCGGGTGGAGTTTGCTTGCGAATACACGCCGGTCAGTCAGAAGCTTAATTAATGTCTTGGACGGGGGATGAACGGTTAAAACGGCGTCGATCTCTTGGCGCAGGAAGCCTTTTGATGGGCTGAGGAAATAGAATGGCGCGGCCTGCCAGTTTTGTGTATACATAGAACCAGATCCTTGGGGGCTTTTTCCTGTTATTCTATATATCTACGTTGGGTTTTTTGTTAGCAATAAAGGGTAGAAAATTGATATAAAGCAATGCCCATTACTTATGATTTATAGTCCAAGGAGTCGCTAATTCGCTTAGAAGCTCGAGTTATCACAGCTGAGACAAAGGACGCGCGCACTCATGCGGGGAGACTATTGGAATTGCGCATTGGATTTCTTGGCAATTGTTCTTTGCGACCAATTAGGCAGTACGTGTTAATATCAGTTACGCATTAGCACGCGATCTTCATCTCCTTAATTACTCCAACCTGGAGTAGCAAGTTTAAGGCTGATTCTGCCCCTTATAACCGAAGCCGCGTATCCCATGCCAGCCTTGGGAGTCGAAGAGCCAGCAATAGCAGCGAATGTTTGTGGGGAGAAGGACGAGCTACCAAGAAAGCCCCAATCGCCAAAAATCCGTCTTCTCTCGCTAGCATGACACGCAAACAATATCGTTCCTAGAACGAGCACATGCTACTGGGCTGCGGGTAAGCTAGGCATAGGGGGCTTTAAAGCCGGTCTTTCTCCACTGCCATGGCCGGGCTTTGCCGCAGGCTCGGAGAAAAAGAGCTTCGACCAGGGAAAACGGGCAATCAGTAGATAAGATAAGATGGATTTGATACAGGTTGATGGGATTAGTCGTGGAGGAGCCTTTACACGAGCTTTGTATGCGGCGGGTAGCTGTCATCTAAAGTGCTTACCTACGCACCTTGTAGATTGCTACCTCCGCCTACCCATACTACTAATCAAATAACAGCACTTATGTGCTTTGGTCAGACAGTACCATGACATCTTTCCTTTGCCCTCTTTCTTCTCTTCTATACCACTTGAAAGCCTGCGCATCGCACACGCGGCATCTACTGATAGGCAGCAAATGAAGCGACGTAGCTCTTCCTATTTAGGCACTTTTCTGCGAGCCGCTTGCACAGATTGGCTCGTAGGAGCGACGCCCTTGTTAGCTAAGCATGATGTATTGCGTATAAAACATCTCAGCCTGACTGTTACCAGAAAATATGTTTCTTGCGCTCTCTTTCTTCTCTTCGTAATTCCTTTTCAGTTCCTCTTCGTCTTGCTCTTGTGTGAAAAAAACAGCAATTATGGGTTCTGAACAAATCACCCTGTTTGATCTGGCCAGTCAAAAGCCAGGTACCTCGTGGTCTTGGAACCCGTGGAAGAGTAAGTACATGTAACGGTACTTGTCATACTTATGCTCAATTGCCATATATTTCGACATCAATGCCTAAGCCGCTTGTGTTTTGAATATTACAATAACTGACAGCTTAATAAAGCGCGCATGCTCTTGAATTACAAGGGCCTTGACTATAAGACGGAATGGGTAAGCGCTTGATACCAATCTATCTCGATGCTCTTCTTTTCCGATATCTGCGGCTAATAAGCTTGGACAGCTCGACTACCCAGAGGTTGCGCCGAGATTCAGTCCACAGTACAATATATTTTCCTGCCAAATCGTGAGGTTCATCGGAAACAAGCTAATGTGTATGATAGCATCCCGCCTAATGATAGAGAGGGCGCGAAGCCATACACAATCCCGGTGGTTCAATTCCCCGACGGAACATACATCATGGATTCAGTCAAGATTGCAGAGGCTATCGAGAAGAAATTTCCATCTCCTACGGTTCACCTTGATTCGCCCATCGTTGACAGAGTAGACGGTCTCGTTGAAAAATGCTGCCACGCCATGCGTCCCAATCTCCTTTACAAGTTTTCTCAAACTGTCCTCAGCGAAAAGAGCTACGACTACTGGGTTGGCCAATGGACTAGAGTACTTGGAATGCCTCTCGACGAACACGAGCGCCAGTTTGGTGGCGAGAAATCCTGGGCCCAAGCTCAGCCTCCCTTGGACGAACTCACTAATATATTGAAGGAGAGACAGGCTGAAGGTCCTTTTTTCTTAGGCAAGGAAATAAGCTACGCTGACTTTATCTGGGCGGGAACACTAAAGTTTGTGAAGCGTATAGATGAAAATGGAGTTTTTCAGGAGCTGTTGGATAGATCGGGAGCTAGAGAGGTGCATGAGAGGTTCTTCGAAGCGTGTCAACCTTGGATGAAGAAGGACGATTAACGATTACGTCACCATGGAACAGGTTTGGATTGATGCCCCAAATGTGATAGTGTTATTGAAGCAGATGATAAATAGATTAAGAAATGATTGCCAAGATATAGCGGTATGATAATAACGAAAATATGCCTCGTCGAATTCGCATCTGCTAACCTGCACCAATTTCCCTACTAGTATCCATTACCGCAAAGTTACTAGTAATTCCCAAGGTCTATCTATGCCCGTTAGAATATCTCAGATTCTTCTCCTATTCACAGCACATGTAACGCCAATGTGAAAATAAACTCCTTAAAAAAAGATATTATGCCGGCTCATTTCCTTCGACTTGTCCCCCCAATCCAATCAGCGCGACATTGGCCGTCTCCCGTTTCAAGAAGCCCATGTTACTTACATCCTCCCCCATCGATAAGCTTCCCTTGGCCCACTCGACGATGAGCTTGCGAGCCTGCCAGATTGCGAGGTGTTTGTTATGCTTGTGAATCTTTGCAATGATTCTGGCCTGGAGGTTCTTGCGCAGATCTTGCACCCAATCCTTGTCTACCCACCTAATGTCTTCTCGGGCCATTGGGCAAATTGCTTCGGGTTGGCCAGAGAGCTCATCAACAGTCGAAAACTCCAGTTTGAACATGGCCGGGTTGTTGCAGTATGTTGCAACTGCGGAAACAGAAGCCTTGCAAAGGGTTCCGGCATCGCAGTCAGTCACTTTGGCATGTTCCTGAGGTTTCACTACACTCTATATTAGCAGACAAGCATTGAATTTAGAAGTAAAACCTTCACTTACCACACAGCTTTCCCGCCAAAACCTCCGCTTCAACCAAGAAATCCAGCTCTGATCGCGGCAAATTCCCAGCCTTGCGACTAGACCACTCATTAAACACTGCATCGAAAAACCCATCGATGCTCTGTCTCGTCTTGGTCAGGCTCGCATTAGGATCCGTCGCACTACCACAAGCATGTAGAATCTCATAACACTTCTTCAACTGCACTTCATTCAGGTCGTCCACGCTCTTAATCGTCATCGGCTCAGCAGGATAGTCGTCTCCAGCCTCAATAGCATCGAAGAGCTTGTCGCGTTCACTTTTGATCTTGCGCGATGCTCGCCGCGGAGGAGTGGACGAGATGGATATTGGAGATGCAGAAGTGCGTCGGCGCTTGACGCTGCGCTGGGAAGTTTCAGTTGCGGAAGTGATTTCCTGCACGCGATTCGCATCGGCAATAGAGGTAGCACGTCGTCGCAGCTCTCGTTCTGCTTGCGACATTCCAGAGAGGTTACTCAGAAATTCGCTAATGTTCTGCCGGCGTAATGGTAGTTGTAGCTCCATTTTGCAAGATTTGTGTTTGTGGGCAACTTGTCAGAGGAAGAAGAAGAAGCAGCAGCAGCAGCTTGTTGCATCTCAGAGGGGAGTAGATAAGTTTCGAAAGCGGTGAGATGCAACAGTACACATTGTAAGAATTTGTGCTTGAGAGAGCGCTTCTCTGTGTTTTTGCCGCCTAGGCTGACATCTGGCAACGACTGGCAATTATGAGTTGTAGCATTGCTCGAAGAATGTACTGTATTATCTGAAGAATGTGGAAAATTATTATTCAACATCCCAGTTTTGTTATCCGGCACCCTAACCGTAGCCTAACGAGATAGTCAGCAAGTATATATAAACATTAGCCACTAGAGGCAGTAGAGGCAGTAGAGGCAGTAGAGGTAGTAGAGGCAGTAGAGGCAGTAGAGGCAGTAGAGGCAGTAGAGGCAGTAGAGACAGTAGAGACAGTAGAAATTAATTTACTTATAGAAACTACTGCTCTTAGGTCTATATCTCTCAGACGAGCCACCCAAGAGAATAAATTAAGTGATTCGTACCTGCTGAAGTAAACATGGCGATGTGTTCATTAAGCATACCTGTTGGTTTAGGTATGCGCGAGGCAGACTATTGCCGTGTAAATGTGATAGAAGAGTGACTGCAGAAACAGCGATTACGTTATGCAACATGCAAAAGGACAGCCCAATCTCTACTTTCCTCTCCTCGTAGCTCGAAAGACTCCTCTCTCAACACCACGATGTCGATTTATGCTTCCGCCATTTCATTTCCCATCGTATGTTCCACACCAGATACCGATTGGTGCACTGACTTATTATTATGGAACTAGATGACCGAAAATACTCGAATTGCCTTGGAGATGATGAAACAACAAAACATCATGTTGTATGGGCCTCGGGCCATCAATAGCTCTGGTGGTTCTGGCGGCGGTCGTCCCCCCAGTATGTTCCACACCACAGATACCGATTGGTGCACTGACTAATTATCATGGAAATAGATGACCGAAAGCGCTCGAATTGCGTTGGAGATGATGAAGCAACAAAATATCATGTTGTATGGGCCTGCGGTTGTCCCCCCCAGTATGTTCCACACCACAGATACCGATTAGTGCACTGACTAATTATCATGGAACTAGATGACCGAAAATACTCGAATTGCCTTGGAGATGATGAAACAACAA
>ANCB02000378.1:0-41947 GCA_000331835.2 Trichoderma hamatum GD12 | reverse complement strand
TATATATATATATATATATATATCTTCTTTCCCATTTCATTGCTTAAATCATGGTTTGAGCTAAAGAGAAACCATTCTTCACGCCGCGTTATCAAGTATTTGAGCCTCGAAATTCCTGCTGGAACTAAAGTGACGATCCTGGGTAGGACTTGCAGGTAAGACGCATTTAGGGTAACGTATGCGAAACCATTGACAAACACTGATCGGTATTTTCAGTGGCAAACAGTCTTTACTGCAGTCTTTCTTTAGACTAATTCGGCGTAGGGGCAGCACCCTTGAAGTAGACGGCATCGACATCTATTCCATTAGAACTGATGCAGTGCAGCCACGTCTAGTCGGACACTCACAGAGATTTAGAGCAGACTCTAGCGATACTGTCAAGAAAAATCTCGATATTGAAGCTAGAATTGCCGATTCTGACATCCAGCGCTTGTTGTCTTCCCTTGCCGCCCCGCAGATGACTGTAGACATCATGTCCAGACTGCATTCAACATGGAATGAGTGCAATTTCTCAGACGGTTCGCAGCGCATTATAGGCCTCGCTCGAACTTTGCTACGCGATTCGACTGTGTATGTGATGGATGAGCCTACGAGCAGGTATATATCGAGATTTGATCTGATTACCGCGATCTCGCTGATGTACCGACTTGATAGAATGGATGAACAAAGCCACGTCTCTTCTATGAGGGCTATATTTGACATCTTGCCTAACAAAACTGTTATAGCTACGACTCATACACTAGCTGGTATCACTATGTTTGACTACATTATTGTCATCGACGACGGATGTCTTGTCGAGCAAGGTTCGCCAACAGCCTTGCTAACTGACGGACGAAAGCAGCATGTTAAGTCAACCTCTTCGCGCAGAGTAGATCCCATCGTTTATTTTCTTCTTTTTCTTTTCTTTATTCTCTTTTTCTTCACTGTCTTTCCTCTTTGTCTTCATTATATTGTTATTTGCTTCGACTTTATTCAATATGTGCCATAGTATCACCGTTTTTTGCGTGACTATTTCTGACCATTAGACGGTGACTAACTAGCTGCATAAAATATCTATCCTCTACTCAACATACGAGTGTCTCAAACCTTTCCCATTGATGGTACTAGGAACTAAGGTGACTGTATATAAAGACATGCATCTCCTCCGGTCAAGCAGAGCTTATCATTCTAAGGATTCTCATCTAAAAAGATAGCTAATAGTGACGTTATGCTGTGCACTTTACGACTGTGAGGCTGTTGGTTTCTCTACGCTTTGCTAAGAACTATGATTACATTACTTTCTATTGTTTAGTCAGTCATTAAACCCCCCGAAATGGAAACAACAACCCAGGTTAAGCCTTTCCAAGTTCAGTAAGCGCTAATATAATACTAGAGTCTAGATCACGGCCTCAACCGGTCAAAAATAGAACTATCCAGGGTCTCTCGGGTCCATATCTCATTCTTCTCGCGCTGATGCTGCTACCCATGCACCTGTCTGGAGCCACCTCAAAATCCACCAGGCCGTGTTTTTTTAGTCCTAGTCAGCTCAGGCAGAAAAGGAAAAGACGCGCAGCAAACCAGCTTCTGTTTACGTCAACAAATGGGCGTACTACTAATCGTGTTTACTCATGTCCTCCCCCTTAAACCAAACCAGATTATACATACAGACAAACTGCACAATATCACAACATCTATAATAATTGTGGACACAGCAGAGCTATGCGCTCATGGCTTTGTGATTGAGGGCCTAAGTCAGTTTGTTCACACAACTACCTTTTTCCAGGCATGCCAACGTTGATTTTCAGTCTAAGTTCTGAACTTTCGACGCCTCAGGTACCACTAAGCCCTGTCCGTGCCTTTTCACCCATCCTAGCTTTCCAAAACATAAATATGAGAGATTCTACCTTTTTTCTTTCTTTTAGCACCCCCCCTGAATCCACAATAAGACGTGCCCCAAGCTAAAAGCCACGCTAGACGTATCGTATAGCTCGTTGGAATTCTCTCATGTTCAGCTCGCGGACCCTTTGTGTGGTCCAGGGGAAGTGCGATCTTACACAGGGTCGAAAGCCGTTGCGCGGTACCTGCATTAGGAGAGAAGTACTGATGGAGCCAATCAGGGTGAGCAAAGAGCTGAGATTCATTCGGGTAAGGGTTGTTGAACTAACGGTTTACTTTCTGGGCGCTTATATAGAAGATGCGACCTGCATAGCAAGGGAACGTGCGAATATATATACGCCGCCAGACCCGCGATTCACAAAAGAGAACGTTTTCTTTCACCTCCAGTCGCTGACTCCAAGTTGTGCTATCAAGGAACAAACATACAGGCACACTTCTATTTACCAACTTAATATATACTCCACCAGTGGAAGTAATAATACCCAACACGCACAATCTAGTTCCTGCCGCCGACATGCGTTCCAGCGCCGCCATCCCCGCCCTCATCGCCACTGCTTCAGCCGTCGACATACTTCCTCGGGCCACTCTCAACGCGAAGTGTACCACTGAGGTTCTGAGCTTGGTCGCGAACCTTCCCACGGCCGCTCCCGCGCTCGCCTCCGTGCTCATCGCGCACCCTCCAGCTGACTCCTGCAAAGTTGATCTCCCCTCAAGCCTCAGCGCCGACTACTCATCCTACACTGATCAGCTTGTCTCTTGGTATTCGAGCAACTCGGCTGAGATCTTTTCCCTCGCCTCCGACTGCTCCGTTAGCTCTCTCACCAGCATCATCCCCAGCTGCAGCAGCACTGCCGCTCCCACCGCTGCTCCCACCGGAAAGGGCGGCAACTCTACCGTTCCTACTGCCCCAAGTGCCCCCAAGTCTACCAAGAGCAGTACGGCTGGTGGTGCTCGAGAGACTGGAATGGGCTTTGCTGTCCTAGCCGCTGCTGGTCTGGCTGCTATTCTGTGAATGAGATGTTTTTTATGGAATTATACACACTGGAGATTTTGCAATCTGATAGAATGGGATACCTATATCTGACCCATGTTTGCGGACGAGTACGGGTATGGTCTTCAAAGTAGATTAATGAATTGGTAAATAAAGCTGACTGCGAGAATTGCGTTGTGAATTCTGATTTTGTCATTTTTTCTCTCAATTGAAACCAAAATTCGCTTATAAAGGGGTTACCATTATTGTAAGAGTATTGACTTCCTACCGTGAGACTTTTCTGCCTTGAGAAGTGATGCCAGCATTAGTGTAAGCGGGGCATGGTTAGAAGATACGGTCTGGGTGTCTCTATGCGTACCGAATAAAACTCTTGTACAAGGTGATAAGCACGCGATGCAACTCATGTTAATTTCATATGCGGAATACCTAAGCACGAAACAAAATATACCGTTAAGCCAAACAGGGCAATGGATTAGGCCAATAATCACTATTGTAGCAATTACTGTAACGGAACCAGCTGCTTATAAGGGATCCTACTGTTACAGTGAACCAGGTCGTAATAACATATAAACAACAGAACAACAGTTGACCAGCACAATAGAAAAGGAAATCGCGGCTTCATTAAATTTTAAATTTTCAAAATGATCGTAAATGCAAAGTATGCTGAAAAAGTGAAAAAAAAAAAAAAAAAAAAAAAGTCAGAATCCGTTACTTTAAATACAAACGAAAACCCAAAATTAATTTCTTTTAAAATCAAGACCTCAGACTATGACATATTTGTACTACATCAACGACATTTATTTGATTGCCTCTGTCATCCTCTTTGACAGTCGAAAATGCGCCAAGTTGTCTTTGCTCAACTCAATGTGCAAATACTAATGACTCTATAAAAGAGCTCTCGAATGTGAAAAATAACCCTATCCGCCTATACTGTCCGGTTGCCTGAGCTGTGGGCTCTAGAAGTATTCCATAGTTCTCATATACAACTAAGAAATATACAGGAACGATCTAAGCTTTTTTGGCGGTATCAGGATTGTCGATCTTCAGGTAAACTTCGTCAATTTCCTAATCCCCGAATCTGGCCTTGTAATAGACGTCGGGCAAGTCTCCAATTGGCTCAAGAACTGCCTGGAGAAGGTGGCTGCAGCGAAGGCGAATCAAAGCGCTTTTGATGTCCCGAAAGGTATTCTTTGTGAAGTATTCCACTTGTAGATCATGAAGTGTAATATGTGTGGGTGAGTTGGGTTTACCATCAAACCATATTGAGGGGAGACTCACACGACCAGTACCAGAGGCCCATGACCAAGAAGGGCTTGATTTATTGGGAATGGGCCTGAATTTCTCCGAAGGAGACCAAGCCAGCTGCTTCTCAATCCATTCCTTACACATTCCAGCGACATATTGGTCATCCGTAGTCACCTCTATAGATCTTGCGAGACTTATAGCAACGAGTCTGTCGCTGGATTGCGTGAGATGGGCTGCTGAGTACTGACTAACAAGGTTGCCTCAATTGGATCGGTCTATGCCTCTTTGTTTGAGCTCATAGGGACAAAAGTCGGTCGCCGTTCTTGGGTACCCACCAGGGCAGGTCTCACATGCTGATTCCCCACCGCATTCCCAGAATACTTGCTTAGTGGTAAATTGAAGAGTCCATCTTAACAGGTAGCGCTCTTGTACAACCCAAACTCTGTTATTCAATACGTCCATATCCGGATTTATCAAAGCCGATGGCGGAAAGTCATATACCAAGTCATCCTTTCCAAGACGTGGGCGTATTTGAACTGCCCAGTCTTTTGACCGGTCAAAAAAACAGCAGAAGTAACTGCAATATTTAAATCACATTGGCCATATATCTGAGCCATTAAAGCTGACTGTAGTGCCCAGTCCTCTGAGCTGTCCTAGATTATACATAAAGAGTCTATCCATAAGTACGGAAGATTAAAATATCTGTAAATGTCAATAGCATCGCGAAAAGATTTTGTTAGAGCTTCCGGTGGAATTCGTTTTCGAAATTTCTCGAAATTGTCTTTTTGGAGGGTCATGATATCAAGGGAGCCCCAGCGGTGGCTAAGGGCTGCATAAGGGCTATTAGGGCTCAGCTCTTCAGGGAGACAGAGCCGAGGGTCTCCGTTCGAGACTGCATAAGTCGTGCAGTAATTGGCCTAGCTTCAGCTGAATATGCATGTGGAAGCCCGCATTTCATATGCGAATCCCAGCAAATTTGGAACAACATTCTACAAACTATTAAAGCATCTCGAGGTTTCGGCCATGGAGAATCGTAATCTAGACCTATCAAGTGAATAGAGAGTTTCAACGGTAGCCGTCACAACGGATAGAGTATCATACTCTGTGAATCTGCCACAAATGATTATGTACTAGCCATGAAACAATAATAGTCCTCTGGATCACAAGGTTCCAGATGGGTGACTCCTGGAGTTGGATCGCCATCTATCCAAGGAATCGCCACCTTCCACTAAAAGAATGATCCAGAGGCATGAAGCGATGCAGTTTTCGTAGTTTCATGAGATTTTTTCTATCCTTCAGTTGAACTTGGAACTCGCGGAGAAACATTGAACAGATTCCACATCCATTCTCGGCAGATAACTTCACAGTTGTGTAGGTCTCCTAATATTTACTGTCAAAGCCGCTACCTGTTGCCTGGACGTTCAAGATAAGCTGTAACACACGTCGACAAGGTTTGCAAATACCTAATGGAGCCCGGTATTTTAACAGAGATGTTGAATCATGAGGAAGATTTAGTTTCTTTGCTGATGCGCTGTCGGCTCGGTCAAAGAAACTCCGCCCAATTGCCGGCTCTGAGAGGTCTGAGCTATCTGAGTTCTCTAATTTGCATTGCTCACCAGAATATGTCTCGGAATTATGATTGGAATCCGTAAGAAAACTGTGATACAAAAGGATGGATAGGTCAGGAGAATGTAACCATTTAGTGATCTTGAGGAAGCCAGCAAGGAGGCTATTTGTTGTCGGGTATAAAATTTTGGTAGAAATCCTGCTTTAGTATTATAGCCTAAGTACAGAGTAGCAGGGTTGCCAACTTAATTAGCAAAACCCGGGTCGCTGCTAGCACTGTTGACAGCATTTAGTTCGGCGCGCGACAAGTCCAGTCGTACTTACAGGGATGTTAGGCTACCCTTTTGCCAATTAGTGAGCGTCTCATCGGTGGCAACTGTAACCAGCTCATAAGATTTAGTTACGGGAGCAAAACTGTACTCGCTGAATTTTAAACCGTTAATCTGCACGCTATCCACGCTATACGTAGTGGCATGTAGGCCTAGCCGGCCTCTGTCAATAGTTATTCCCATCTAAGGAAAGATAAAATCGCTTGTAGAAGCACAGTAGGCGGGCTGAATGGTCCGAGTTCAGAAGCCATGGCTCTGACACAGTATCAATACAGTCCCTCCAGTCACTGTTTCTGAGTAGTGTAATGTCCAAAAAATGAAAATAAAAAATAAAATATTGACGCAGACCATTCAGATAGATAATATTTGGCGCCGCACTTGACGTGTACAGAATAGTATGTCGAGTTTGGTCACGGTACCAGAACACTGTCCTCACTCCCCATGTAAAAGACTTGACCGCGCTCTATGATGCTGTAATAGGAAATGACAATACCATATGCAGCCTGTATCCAATTACGGATCTACACGTTGAGGCATTCAAACCTGCATGAAAGCCTAGAGCGCACACATTGAACCCCAAAATCAATGTAATGCCGCTCCAAAGTTGGGGAAGAACCAAGAGTAAAGGGGGAGCTGAGTGGTCATGGCGACAAGAAAAATCACGTGGGGAATAGATTAGATATCCATTCAAATTCAATAAGCTCCCCAGTCGTATACTAAAAAAAATACTTAGGTATGAAAGATCGTTAACTATTTCTTTCTTTGTTCTTTCAGTACTTCTCTTAGTACTTATTGGAAGCGCTGGTTATTATCACTTATAGCCAGTTTAGAATGCCGAAAGACGGTGCATTTGAAGGTATCTCAATCTCTATTAATATAACGTATTGTTTATTTATTTAATAGCAAGTATCAAGCTATGTCTTTGTATCTACACACGGGGATATGCTGATCCAGAGTGTTGTAGTAGGGATATACCTACTTCGACTGCGACTGTGCAATATCTTCTAACAGCACGGACCAATTCCCCAGATTCTGGCCCTAATAAAACTCTCGGCCTAGCGAAAAGGGAGCCAATTTAAATCGTTACAGTAGTACCTCTATAACGCTCCTTATTCCCCAACTACCCCGCAATAATTTTGTGGCCGGCAACTCGGCAGTGGTATTATGTACTATATCCCCGGCCTTATTTCGGAGACCTTTGTAAACTTGCTGTGCACGATCCCTGAATGGCTCTGGAATCGGACAAACTCAAGCTCAAAACATCCACTAATAAGATCTCTCCTTCTGCATATATCCTAGTGGCTAGATTACCCAACGCAAATATTTTACTAAACAACTACCTTGTAATCTGGGGTATACTGGCAAGCTAAATTGCTGTCAAACTATATATGCTGTAGCTTGTATTAAGAAAAGAATAGCGCTTGGAGTAGACCGCGGAAGCTCGCCTATAACTGCTCGCAACAGTTACTATTATCTGCACATACCCTACTTGCCTGCCTGAATATATTTTTTCGGCGCGTTTATGAACAGCATCGGTCCGATTACCATGGATGGTATTGAAAGGCAGATGTGTAAATCATGACTGGACTCCTGGACTCCTGGTTGCACTTCGTAGAAGCTGACAGCCAGGGTAGCATTATTTGCACGGCTGTTCGGCATGTAACCATACCTTCGATGGAATGACCCTATTGTTCAAGGGTATATATTCAGCTGGTGTCTCGGATGTGACGAGAAGTTTTCGGTAGCAGCAGTGCCAAGTCTCTTCCTCTTGGCACCTTTTGGCAGCCGGGTTTCAGTCATGTTGTCAAAGTCCATCATCGCTGTTGGCACTCTCCTGACGGGTGTTGCCTCTGGTCAAGCGACCTCCCCGCCCAAGTATCCTTCACCATGGCTCAATGCGGACTTTAACTGGGAAGATCCTTCCCCCGTTCCAACCAATGGCCGAACTTGGGCGCAGGCCTATGATAAGGCTGTCCACTTTGTTAGCCAACTCACTCTTCTGGAGAAGGTTAACCTCACTACTGGTGTAGGATGGGAGGGTGGAAAGTGCGTGGGAAATACCGGATCAATTCCTCGCCTTGGATTTCCAGGTCTATGCAACCAAGATTCGCCTCTTGGTGTCCGTGACAGTAAGACTAGCCCCTTTCCAATTGGCCTTCATGAGAACAATCCTAAGATGACTTCATTTAGCGGACGAAAACTCCGCTTTCCCAGCCGGAGTCAATACGGCGGCGACCTGGAGCCGGAGCCTGATGTACGCCCGAGGTGCGGCTATGGGAGCTGAGCACCGGGGAAAAGGCGTTGACACTCAATTGGGACCCGTGGCAGGGCCCATTGGCCGTACGCCTGAGGGTGGTCGAAATTGGGAAGGCTTCAGCCCTGATCCGGTGCTTACGGGAGTTGGTATGGCTCAGACGGTTCAGGGAATTCAAGACTCTGGTGTAATTGCCTGTGCAAAGCATTTCATTGGTAACGAGCAGGAGCATTACCGTCAAGGTGGCGCTTCCAAAACATCGAACGGGCAGAACAACAAGCAAGCACAATCCTCCAACATCGATGATGTTACGCTACACGAGCTATATCTATGGTCAGAAAAATCCCCGTGAATACTGTTGAGCATTTGTTGACTTTTTCTTTTCTTGCCAGGCCCTTTGCGGATGCGGTCCGTGCTGGAGTAGGATCCATCATGTGCTCATACAACCAGGTCAATAACAGTTACGCATGTCAAAACAGCTATATGCTGAATTACATTCTTAAAGAGGAATTAGATTTCCAGGGTTTTGGTAAGTTATGCCAATGATTTCTGAACAATACACAAGCTTACACCTCCTAGTCATGAGTGATTGGTGGGCACAGCAATCTGGTGTTGCCAGCGCCTTGGCAGGCCTTGACATGACCATGGCCGGAGATCAGGGCCTCGCTTCTGGCAATACTTACTGGGGAAGCAACCTTACCGCCGCTGTTATCAATGGAACCGTCCCCCAGTGGAGACTCGATGACATGGTTGTGCGAATCATGACTTCTTATTACAAGATTGGTCGTGATGTTACCAAAATCCCTGTTAACTTCGACTCCTGGAGTTTGGAGACCACTGGGCCTATGTATGCGCAGGATCCAAACAACAGAATGACAACCATCAATCAGCATGTCAATGTGCAAGCCAATCATAAGAGTCTCATTCGCAAGATTGGTGCTGCTTCAACGGTCCTTCTCAAGAATACTAAGAAGGCGCTCCCCTTGAAGAAACCCAAGAGCATTGCCGTCATTGGAAACGACGCCCATGATAACCCAGCTGGCCCCAATGCATGCAGTGACCGAGGCTGCTCCAACGTCCATAACGGCTATCCCATCTGGACCCTCGCTATGGGCTGGGGCAGTGGCACTGCCAACTTCCCATACTTGATCAGTCCCGTTACCGCTCTGGCCGCACAGGCCCAGCAGGACAGGACCAGCTTCAGGAACGTGAGCGACAACTTTGATACAAACGCTATCATCAAGGCAGCCTCTGGTGTTGATGCTGCTATTGTTTTTGTTAACGCTGATAGCGGTGAAGGCTACATCACTGTCGACGGCAATCAGGGAGATCGAAACAACCTCACCGCCTGGGGTAACGGCGACGCAGTGGTCTCTCTGGTTGCACAACATAACCCAAATACCATCGTTGTCATGCACACTGTAGGACCTATCATTGTGGAGGCCTATAAGAACAACCCCAATGTGACTGCCATTCTCTGGGCTGGTCTCCCTGGCCAAGAGTCCGGTAATTCCATCACTGACGTTCTCTACGGCAAGGTCAACCCTCAGGCCAAGTCTGTTTTTACTTGGGGCAAGGAACGTACTGACTGGGGTACTGATGTCGTTTACACAACTGCTGAAGATCCCCTGCAGATCCCGTATACCGAGGGAAGCTTCATTGATTATCGTCATTTTGATGCCGCTGGTATTGAACCAAGCTATGAATTTGGCTTTGGCCTCAGTTACACCACGTTTACCTATTCTAATCTTAAGGTCACCAAACATAATGTCCGCAAGTATACTCCCAACAAGGGCAAGACACCATATGCACCCACGTTCGGAAATATCAACAAGAATCCTGCAGCAAACGAGTTCCCCAAGAACATTGATCCAATCCACCTCTACGTTTACCCATATCTCGAAGGCCCCGTTCCTGAAGGACAGCCCGAAGACGTCCCTGCAGGATCTCAGGATGGATCGCCCCAGAAAGTCGCCCCGGCTGGTGGCGCTCCTGGTGGAAACCCTGCTTTGTACGATGTTCTCTATACTGTTACGGCCCAAATCGAAAACACTGGAAAAGTGAAGGGTACCGAAATTCCGCAACTAGTGAGTATTTTGAAAGCAATCAGTATTTATGTATATATATAAATTACTAACTCCTTATCTTAGTATGTGAGCCTGGGTGGCCCAACTGATCCCGTTCGTGTTCTGCGTGGATTTGATGATATTGAGATCCTTCCCGGCCGATCTGCCACCGTCACTTTCCAGTTGACCAGACGTGATCTAAGTAACTGGGACTCGCCAAGCCAGAACTGGGTCATCTCCAACTATGCCAAGACTGTATATGTGGGAAGCTCTTCAAGGACTTTGCCCCTCAGCCAGATTCTTCATTAGGCATTGTAAGGCCTTGAAGCTACAAAAGAGTAGCGATTTGCATAGTCATAGGGGAGGCACCGGAGGTGTCTGAGTGAGACCAGAGGTTAATCCAATTTCAGCAGTCTTCAATAACAAATTTTATCTATAATCCTAAAGGCAGTTATCTAAGTTACTTTAAAACATATAATAATTCCCAGGGATGATCCACCCAAGCCCATTAAAGAATTTGATAAGAGTGGGGCAATAGTATTCGGCTGTGTATCGCTTAAGGTCCGAAGATACCAAGATTGAGAATGTTCGGCCAACTAGGAGCATGTTTCTTCTAGGGAGAGTGTGGATATGTATTTAGATTGCTAACACTACGTCATACGCTGCTTCTGGTACAGATGAATGGTGTTACCTTCGGGCCAATAAAGGCCTCACCGATGCTTGTGATGACTATGAACTGAGCTCATTCCGTCTCCAGATGGATATCCAGAAAACTGTGATGGCGACCTGGTAGCGCCGTACACATCGCAAGCCTCTTGTTTTTTTAAAACACTAAAGAATATAAATTTAATTCTTTAAGTAGCTGAAGAAAATGATTTGTTTTTATCTTTTATCAATAAAATACGAAATTAATTGTAGTAATTAAATGAAAGATGAAAGATTACTGATTAATGTGGTAACCCCCTGTATCCTGGCCATATAGTAAGTCGCGTAAAAGCAATACTTGAATAACTTGCAGCGACCCCATCAAAATCTCTAAGAAACACTTAGGCAGATTGATAGCCATATCTGCCATCTATTGAACAGCCTATGTAATAACATTTCGCGAAATTTTGCCCATAATTACCCCTACAGAAATGGCTTGTTTCATTTGTAGGGTAAGTATACACAGGACTTTTGGTTAATGCAATTTCTTACTTGCTCTGTTTTTTTACCAATTTTTTAGTTCTTAGTATTTTGTTATAATTGCTAACCATTTAATGTCCTAATATATATTAGTCAATTCAGCCTCTTTAATGAGTCAGTGATCTTTTTTCTTAATTTGTAGTATATATATTGGGTTTGTATAAAAGCTAAGACTTAGGCTAAGAGATAAGCTGCAAGGCAGGTAGCTGTAAGTACTGATGGTAAAAACTTCTGTACTCAGGTTGCCTCTTTCCTTGCTTGTACTTGGCCCATATACCTAAGTCTTGCATACTATTCTGCAAAGGGAACGCTCATGCAAAGCGATCACTATATACAACTTGGCTATTTCGCTGGCAAACACTCCAAAAGACGAGCTTTGTCCCTTTGCAATGCCATTTCTAGTGAAGTAAATTCTATACCAAATTTTGTCTGGGTTTCCTTAACAACACTTAGATAAGGGCTTAGATCCTTTATGTTTGCCCAAAGATGAAATAGCATGCCGTGGAAAGCCTTCTTCACCTCCTCTATTTCCGCGGGTGTTCGTTGCCTCACTCGCACATCTCGGCCGCTAACCCTGACAAGGATGTCGCGTACCTCTTCAATTGTAAGGAGTTCATGACCCAGATCGATCTCCTGGCTAGCGAATCTAGCTGGATCTTCCAAGGCTGCTGCGGCGTACTTTCCAACGTCGTGCACATCTGTATAAAAGATTCGAACGCCATCATTGAAGGCATGGTCTAGCTCTCCAAGTTTCGGAAGCCCGGGAAAGTTGAGATGAACGCCTGGCAGCATAAAGTCCGTGTGAAGGACTGCGGGCCGAACGATAGTGTAGGCTTTGAAATTGCCACCGCGGACGGCCTTCTCGACCTCTGCTTTGGATAGAAAATATTCACGCAATCCAACTTCCTCTGTTGCAGCATCATCCCACATTGCTTTATTGCCCGCAGTAAACGTGGTGGCAGCAACAATACTTTCAATTCCTGCCTTCTTGCATGCCTCAACAATTGTTTGGGCTTGCTGGGCTTCCAATCCTGGCACCGGGAAAGTGTTCAGGAAAGCTCCTTGGCAGCCTTGTGCTGCCTGGAAGATCTCTTCAAAATTCGTGCTTTCACCTTTGAAGATCGTAATACCTGGTTTTTCCAAGGCAGCAGGAATTTTCAGAGGGTCGCGTACCACTGCATGAACTTTGGCTCCTGCTGCAAGCAGATAGGCGATAACCACCTGGCTTTGCTGGCCAGTTGCCTGTGTAACTAGGTAGGTAGCCATATCAAAGTTGTCTTGCTCAAAAAAGAAGAGGAATAAAGTTTCTGGTTGATACAATGAAGGAGAGTATGAGGATGATGCTAGAATGGGCGCTGTGTCATTGAATTTAAATTCTACATTGAACGGTACTAAAGGGGGGTTATATATAGATCGACAAGCGCAGGCTGCCGGCTGGGATCACACAAGGAATCAGATTATCGCTTGAACTAGATTCTTCAGTATAATCCATTAGAAATGCTCTATTCTGCCGATGCTGGCTAAGTACACGGCGTACAAGTCTGGTGAAGATAACAGGTGTTGGTAGGCTCGATAAAACTTGCTTCTGGTGGGGCCAGCGTGAAGAATTGAAGGTCAAAGGAGCCTGACCGCTAGCCGTATCAGGCTGTGGCTGATGTTAATTTGTGCATGTATGCTGCTCTAGTAATACTGGCTGTCTTCCTACAGACAACGTTGGATGACAAATGCCTTTTGCGTCTCGATAAAACTTGCTTCTGGTGGGTCCGGCGTCAAGAGCTAAAGCCGAAAGGTCTCTGAATTCGGTGTACAAGGTATTCCTGCCGTATCGTAGCTAATGTTTATTGGTATGCTACTATTAATGATCGTCTCCCCATACACCCATACAGACCCCATGTGATATAGATGACAAATCGGGGGTTTCCCTCGATAAAACTTGCTTAAGGTGGGCCTCATGGAAGGCAGATAAGTTAGACAAATATAAGGACAGGCAAGCTAGGCCAGCTAGGCGACCTTGGTGCATGTGCTCAACTTCATTGCGGGAACTAATTACCAAGGCCGCTGCATCGCACCACCATATCTACACCCTCGACCCAAATACCGCGCCTACCGCTACCAACAAAAATACACGAAAATAGGCAAATATGAATTCCCGAAAAGGCTGCTGGACTTGTACAGGTTCGTAAACATATGCGCAAAGCTGGACGATCTTGCCTAATCGCGTCGCCCTTCAGGCCGAAGAATCCGGTGCGACGGGAGCTTGCCCACCTGTCTGAAATGTGCTCGAGCTCAGAGAAAATGCGAAGGGTATGAGATGCGCCTGTCGTGGCCCAAGGACTATGACAGGAAGCGAGCTATTCTGGGAAATTCCCCACCAGTGGTTCTGTATCCCATCCGGCGGACCAAGCTCTTCGTCAACACAACTTGGCAGGATATAAAAACATACCGTGACATGTCCCTGCAGGTGCAACCACTTCACCGGGTTCAGCCTGCTCCAAAGCTGTGGATGCATCCCCAGCCATATTTGAAGCATGCAAACTTGATCCAGCATTGTAAGCCTGAGAAGAGGTACCATATATGATGTGTTATATACAATACAATTAGCTTATCATATATGTTCACACTAGTTTACAATACCGCCTATCTCTCGTTGGTCACGTTCACTACCAGCAATGCTCAGATTCGAGATGCGCTCCTGCGTATAGCCCTAGCCCGTAATACAGCCCCAGGCCACGCTCTTTTCTTCGCATTGCTCTCCTTCTCCTCGCTCCACCGCAGCGGACTCAATCAGCAAGCTATCCAACTGAAGATATCAGCACTCCAGTGCCTATCTGCTCCTGTCAGAGGTGGGCGGTTAAGCTTGACCGAGGCAGCTCAGCATGTAGCTGCGTCGATGCTTCTTAGCGCCTTTGAGGTGAGTGGCCAGCAAATGTACACACCTGCCAAGAAAGTCAACCATAAGTGCTCAAATGCATTTGGATAGATTTTACTGCCCTCAGGAAGCTCAGGCGAGTGGTTGTGGTATGTTTGGGGAGCCATAGATATTGCACATGCGACCAGCCTCAAAGATCAGGCGCACGAAAGTGATATCAATGACATTCTTGATTGGGCGTACTATCACAATGCGCTTTCTCGGTTTCCCATATACCACTGGCGCCAAAAGTCGTTACCTCCGAAGACCACAGTTACAACGCATCCTGACAAAGCAGATTTTCAGCATCTGTCTTTAGCAAGATACAGACCTGTAAAGATCACTAATGAGAATCCTTATTGCAGTCTACCCACTAATATGCATTTATAGGCATTACCATCTCCGAATCCTATTCACGCAGTATTAAATTTGCTCTCCGAGTTATGCGACAGATTGCCTGACCCATGGGACCCCAAACATCTTAACGAAAACTATCACGGTACGCTCAGAGCACTTGAGAGCAGAGCTGAAAACGTCCTTTCCATGCCAAACCTGGCCAAGTCGAGCGCTGACACTATACTTGGCGTAAAGATATGGCAGCTGGCGACACGAGTCTATCTCGCACGAGCCTCGCAAGGTCAATGGCAACCCTCTATAAATGTAGAATCTGAGATGGATGCGGTATTTGATGAAATAATCACGTTTTGTTTCTGTAAACACGCTTTCCCCCTACTTATTGTGGCTTGCGAGGCACACACGGATGAGCGACGGGCAGCAATCATCGACCTGATCGACAGGACTGAAAGAGGAGGTCTCATAAGAAATTTCAAAATGCTGAGAGCTATGATCCAGTCTATTTGGGTACAGCAGGATCTCCACGCAGACAGCGAGTTATTGGTAAACTATCTTGGTGTAATAAGTACTGTAATCAGCTCGAGTACTACACTTCCTTTCTTTGTATAGGCTTTCTTTAGGGAAATATAACGATGAGAGAGATTAGAGGATTGTGCCTAGGCTGATAAGTAATGCGAAAGATTAATGGGGCTACATCACTCTGTGCAAGGTCCTTAGATACCTTTATTACGAGGTAGTATTAACACCAACAATCTAGAATACTCCCAGTAATACATTGTTCATTTTTCGCCCATATATTTCTCACGTCAAAGTGTATGTAAATAGGACCATTTTCTAAATCATTAACCCCAAATTATCTATACGGTGAATTAAACAGATAAATTTACATAGCAGGTTTTGTGTCTGTCTTTTACCTATAATACATTATAAGCTTGAATTGTCATTTAGAACTATGACTGCTTATAAACTTTGGGGTGTGAACTCTTGATAATCTCATCTAAAACAGCAGCAGTAACCTCCTTGGTAGTAGCCTCACCACCGAGATCCGGGGTTACAATTCCCTTCTCACAAACAATCTCAACATACTCCATGAGCTTCTGTGCGGCCTCTTCCTCTCCTAGCCAGGCCAACATCTCTGCTGCAGTCCAGAAAGTTGCTACTGGGTTTGCAATTCCTTTGCCAGTGATATCAAATGCCGAACCATGAATAGGCTCGAACATGGAGGGATTTTCCCGAGTAGGATCCAAGTTGGATGTTGGTGCGATCCCAATCGAGCCAGCCAAGGCAGCTGCTAAATCAGACAATATATCCGCATGCTAATCAAGAGTCAGCTTACTGATACAATTTAACACTCAAAAATGAACGTACCAGGTTCGTAGCGACGATAGTATCAATGGTTTTTGGCTTCAAGACCATCTTGGTTGTCATGGCATCTACGAGCATCTTCTCGACCGTCACGTCCGGAAACTCCAGCGCCACTTCGGCAGCAACCTCATCCCAGAGCACCATACCGTTCCGTTGTGCATTACTCTTGGTCACAACGGTCAAATGCTTCCGTGGCCTTTTCTGCGCAGTCTCAAATGCAAATCTCATCAATCGTGTCACACCGTGACGAGTGAAAATTGATACTTCAGTGGCAGTCTCCCACGCCTTTCCCACATGGCTTCGACCGCCTTGGCCGGCATATTCGCCCTCGCTGTTCTCTCTAATAATGACCCAGTCCAAATCTCCCGTCTTGCAGTTGCGCAGAGGCGACTGAGTTCCCCTCAAAACTCGAGTTGGCCGCACATTGGCATACATTTGCAGTGGCTGACAGATGGCTAGTCGTAAGCCCCAAAGGGACACATGGTCAGGCACGTCAGGAGCTCCAACAGCGCCAAAGAAGATGGCATCGTGCTTCTTGAGCTTTTCTAGTCCACCATCAGGGATGTACTGTCCCGTGCGTTTGTAAAGGTCTGAGCTCCAGTCGTAGTTCGTGATGTCTAAGTTGAAGGTGCCAAGATTTTGGGACAGAGCTTGCAGCACCTCGATTCCCGCGGCAATCACCTCCGGTCCGATACCGTCAGCCGGAATGGAGGCGATACTGTATGTGCACTTTGTCGAGAGGGCACTTGGAGACATAGTTGAAACAATGAAATCTGGTGTTGTCGAATATGTAGATGTGTTTACTCTGAGAGGACCTCGATTGCTATAAGTGTCATAGGTCTAATGTAAAGAGACTGTTCATTAAGTTGAAATGAATCAACCAAATGCTTAATAAATACCACTTTCTGAGTATGTTAAATCCGCAGCCAGGTGTGGAGCTCGAATGGCTGCCAGCAGCGACGGGGTTTTGCAAGTGCGGCGCACTTTCTCAAGTCCGCCCATGGAACCATTGGTCGCACGCCAAGTCGAGTGCCAGTACCCGATATCACGTTGCCATATAGGCCTAGTCTCTGACTCCACTGGAAATTGCATATAGATGACAAGATTACAATTGCACTGTAGCTATTGAATGCATGTATATTTAAATGGGGGTTGAAGCGTTGGCGGGCAGAAGCACGGTACAAGAGTAATAGGCGGGTAGAAAATAATTTCAATATGATTGATCCAGCCGCAATTCTTGGCGTGCTAGAACGCATTCTTCCCGCTTTTCAATCCCACAAGCGGAGTAATCCCGATCATGTCTTTATTCTCGGTCTCTCGGGTTTACAAGGAAGTGGCAAGTCAACATGGGCAGATGCGCTCTGCAAGTCTCTAAATGAAACACTGGGCATTCGCACAAAGACTATATCGCTTGATGACTTATATCATTGCCACCAAAATCTTGTCAGCCTTCGCGAAGAGAATCTCGGAAATCCATTACTACGAAATCGTGGCCAACCAGGGACTCATGATGAATTGCTAGCGGCGGGGTTCTTTGCCTCACTGCAGCAAAGACCTGACAACTTGAAACCCAGAAAACCCATTCGCTTTCCTGTTTTCGACAAGGGTCTATTCAATGGAGAAGGCGACAGGATTGATGAGGAATTTTGGGAGGAAATCCCTCCCGGTTCTGCACTCGACATATTGATTTTTGAAGGCTGGTGCCTAGGGTTTCAACCGCTTTCAAGGGATCAATTGGAGGCGAAATGGAAATCATCAAGGGCAATCGCAAGTCAAAACAGACAAGATGGTACACCAGGAACGGCACTGGCCCAGCATGATCTTGCGAATCTACTCACCATCAACGATAACCTCGCGCGATATTGTTCCGTCTTCATGGGTCCAAGCCATTTCGACGCTTTGGTTCATCTTACCACTGATGACCTAGCCAATGTCTACCGGTGGCGTCTTGGCCAAGAAAAGGCTCTACGAGAGGCTCGTGGGTCTGGTATGACTGACGCTGAAGTTGTTCGCTTCATCAACATCTACATGCCGAGCTACGAACTGTATCTCGATAGCTTGAACAAGGGTCTGTTTACCCCATCTTCCAGCGGAAAACCGCATATCCGAGTTGTCCTAGATCCAAATAGAGTAGTCCGAGAAATCAAAATTTGCTAAATTGTTGACTCATGTTCTCGTATACAAAATGCTGGTGTTATAACTACCGATAATCCCCACCGGCGGACTTGTCTTTGCCCGCATTTCTAAATCCTGCCCCACAATCCCCGATAGTCATGCATGAGTTTCTCAGTGTGGCGTCGCGAGACTTTGCCCAAGATTTTTTTTGGGAGAGTAGTCCTTAGTCTCAGCGGCGTTGATATCCTCCGACGCTATTGAGTTTGTCATCTATCTACCCCATGGGGAACCAATCCGGGGTAACGAGATGAATGCTGGGCTGGAAACGCGAGGCGCATAAGAGTCAACGATAACTCAAAGAGGATGTCATGATACTCTGTATTCCAAAGCATATAGTCTTTGCTCATCGTACAAAGTCATATCAATTTAGGGTATTTTCTTAATAGGCTGATTCTATGAGCGAGATGGCGGCGACGCGCACTTCAACCGACTTTACAAACAACTCACCACAAGTCATGGATGAGAAGGCCAAAGACAGCTTCGTTGAATTATCGACGGCGAAACTATCTGTTGTTGAGGCTGGTGACTATTCTGGTGCAGTTGCAAAGACTGATCCTAAGGAAATCGCTCTCGTGAGGAAACTCGACCGACGAATCATGCCAACGCTCTGGTGCATGTACTTTCTCAATTATGTGAGCAGAACCAAAGGATATAGATTAATTACAACCACCTAATATTGCGATAGCTAGATAGAAATGCGATTGCTCAAGCGAGGCTGAACGGGCTAGAGAAAGATCTTGCGCTCGTGGGAACCCAATACAACACTTGCATCTCTATTCTCTTCGTTGGGTAAGAACCGTTGGCTCTGCTACCCTACAATATACTTGCTGACAGTTAAAATAAGATATCTTTTAATGCAAGTGCCGTCCAATATGCTCATCTCGCACAAAACGATCCGTCCGTCAGTATACATGGCAGTGTGCATGGCAGTCTGGGCAGTTGTATCAGCCTGCACGGCTCTCGCAAAGAACTACGTCGATCTCGTAGTAATTCGATTCTTCCTAGGTATAGCTGAAGCTCCATTCTACCCTGGCGCAATCTACATGCTGTCCATCTTCTACACGCGCAAAGAGATTGCAACCAGACTATCCATCCTATACTCCGGCAACATCTTAGCTACGGCGGTTGCTGGTCTCATTGCTGCTGCGGCATTCGAGACCATTGATGGAGCACATGGAATTAGTGGTTGGCAGTGGCTGTTTATCATCGAAGGCTGCATTACCTTTTGTATCGCCGTCCTGAGCACATTCACTTTGGCCGACAGTCCATTAACGACAAGGTGGCTCACAGAAGAGGAGCGCCAGATTTCCCACGACCGGATGGTCAAAGATACTGTCGGCGCTGAAGAAAGCAAAGGAGCACGGGCTGGACTTGCACAGGCCCTTCGTGATCCTAGACTCTATTTGTTTTGCTTCATCCAGAACACGCATCTATCAGCTTGCTCGTTCAACAACTTCTTTCCGACCGTGGTTGGTGCTCTAGGGTTTAACAGCACAATTACCTTAGTCCTGACTTGTCCGCCGTATCTTGTCTCCGGTCTTGTCGGATATCTAGCTGGCCTGTCCTCGGGTCGTTTAAACGAGCGAACATGGCATATAACGGTCTGCATGGGTGTCGCCATGGTAGGATTCATTATCTCCTGCACGACAATAAATATTGGCGCGCGGTACTTTTCCTGTTTCCTCTTTGCCAGTGGCGCATATGCTGTCAACTCCATGATCCTGGGTTGGGTCTCTGCGACGCTTGGACAAACGCCTGAGAAGAAGGCTGTCAGTCTCTCCATTGTTAATGTCATTGCCAATGCCTCTTACATTTACACTGCGTATTTGTATCCCGAAAGCGATAATCCTTGGTATTTGACCGCCATGGAGAGTAACACTGCCTTTGCATTTTCTTGCATTGCGGCTTCCTGGGGTATGAAATTTTGGCTGAAACAGACAAATAAGAAATTGGCAGATCAAAGGGAGGTGTTAAGGTATGTGTATTGATTACAATTGTGTGTCGATATTTTAAATATATTTTGAGCATACTACACTGAGAACAGCTCAGCAATCACAAAAACGATAGAATAATATTCGGGCAAAGTAGATGATTAATACATATCAACACATCAATGTCAAAGGTAGGTTAAATACTTCATTCAATCTGCCATGTCCAAGAACCAAGATACGTTGGGGTGGCTCTCAACACCGAGAGAGCTGCCGGTAGAGAATTTGGCGGTTGGTTAACTGACCTCTCAATTCGACAGTCTACCATATTTATGACTATTCCTGATCAAGTCCAATTCTCAGATAGTTACTTGGTTCAAAGACCAATTGCTATTTGACTGAATGTCCAACATTAGCGGAGCACTTTGATACAGATAGGATAAACGCAGAGATGAGGCTGGAATTTAGTAATGTGGCACTAGCAACAGGCCTCCTGCTTTGAGTAACAGGATGCAGGATTTTTCGTAGAATTGATTCATTGAATAGCATGTTTTATTAAATAGAATAATAAAAATACAACATACCGTACAATCTTTTAACGGTTTATGATGATGGAATTATACAAATTAAGGTCAATTTCCACATAATATAACCCGGACAGAAGTTCCGGATTTATACAAAATTCACAGACACAGGTATACCAGCAAAGGTCTGTAGCCTCTTTTGGTTTGGTTTTAATTCACCACAAATTTAGAGGGAAACGAAAATGTAAAAAACAATTGCGCCAAGATAGCTCATAAACACTGTGCGCACCTTAGGGCTGTACGGCTTCTATGTTATTGCCTGCTTCTTGGCTATAGTGAATCGCCAACTAAATTTCAAAAGTATAGGAAAGACTTTTGCGTAGCCAATTGTTTCGCTTTACTGTTTGTCGAATCGCTTCCCGGTTGCGTTGCAGACGCTGAGCTTGCGTGTAGCCTGTTTCTACAAACGTTTTCCATTTGGTCGACAAGTCTCCAATCATAATCCCTCTCTGTGCTGTCTTGATGTAGTAGTGCCCATCTTGTGTCTGATAGCTGCACTTGGCTAGGAGCAGAAGGTTCCTGTGATGATAGAACGCCCAGTCTTGACCCATGATCTGATACCGTCGCATCATTATCTGCCAACTGAATGGGTGTATTGGATGTAGCATAGGCCAGTTCAAGGTTCACTCTTCTGCCCTGGTCTACCTTGTCACTCAACCATTTTTTGAGATCCAGCATGGTTTTCAGTGGCATGGTTTCCCACTCTTTCATCCTTTCGGATTTACTAGTATCGCCAGAAACTCGATCTGGGCAAGGCTTGAGTACCTCATTTGGGTCCATAGGATCTCCCGCATAATATTTGCAGGCAAGCTGGCAAAGGACATTTTCAGTGTCCGCAAGCCGGCTCTCGAGCTTGCTCAAGTATCCTACAGGAAGGCCCCTAATGCATATCAATCTCTGATTCGTAAGGACATAGGGGGTGCGGTTTGAATACCTCTTGTTAGTTTGGGGATAGTTACAACTACTAGAGTCATGTGCACATTGAGAGCAGACAGGCCTAAGAGGAAGCATATTAGCATATTTGTTGGACAATTGTAGCCATGGTGCAGGGAAGCTGATACGTACGAGACCCGGTCACACTGTGCTCTTTTGGTCAGCTTTCTTGCCAGCACAAGAGCAGTAGCTAGACGCTTAGGCTCACCTTGCGCTTTTTTGACCGGCAAGCCTCACATGCAACCCCGTGTGAGACAACAACACATTCCTCATCTATCATTGCGCAAGTACAGACTCCGCGCTTCGGACTCTTCCGAGCACTCACGTCGGTGGTAGTTTGTTAAAACAGCGGGGCCTGACTCGGTTGGTAAGAGATGTTCGGCCTTTTCTTTCTCCGCAAACTAACCATGTCCAAGCCGGACATTGTTTTCCCCGCAGGATTAACAACGAACGTCATGTCTCTCTTCTTCGACCGGAGAAATACAGCAGCGTCCACAACGCTTTGCGTGATTATGGCTTTCAGGACACTAGGAAATCCAACATGAATGGCCCATCAGTTCCCGTGTCCGAGGGTGATGACCGGAGTCCTCGCTACTTTGCCCAGCAGCGGAAGCGGAGGCGGTCCACGTCCACTGCCCAAGCAATAAGAGAGCTTGGTTTAATGCGGGAAAATGGTAATGGCAAACAGGACGCTCCACGTTTTGTCGGCAGTGGTAGTGGGATACACTTCATTCACAGTGTATACTCGAAACTATCGCGGCTGTCATCGTCACGGGTTTCAACGGGAGGTCACACCGGTGACTTGGTTCCAGGCGAGGATGACCAACTGCATCGACATGCTGCAGTCCGTGGCAGGAATGAGGATGATATCTGGCGCCATGACGAAGTTCTTAGGGATGATAACAACGACCGAATAACTCCACATCATCCATCCTTTTCCATGTTGGTAGATTGGAGCAAACCATATTTTGACACATGGCATACTGCCCTGCCGTTCCTCAATGCACCCGAAGTCCTTGAAGCATTCGAACAAGTTGAAAAATCTGGTATTGATTCACTTGTCGATTCCAAAAAGCTCATAGTTAAATCAGTCCTATCCATCTCCCTTGCTGATGGACGTCAAGGCCGACAGGTTGCCGTTCCTCTGCCGGCGTCCCTCGTATTTAAATCAATTGACGAGGCTTTGGAGGGGATACACATAACGCTAAGAAGACCGGCTTCAATGATGATTTTGCAGGCGGCTGTCTGTGTGCAGCTATTCCTACTATCCATGTTGAAGTTGAACGCCGCATCCAGGCTAGGTGGCTTGATTTCCAGAACGGCTTTCCATCTCGGTTTGCATCGCTGCCCTGCAAGATATCAAGTATTCAGCCAAGATGACGCAGAGATTCGTCGAAGGCTTTTCTGGTCTATTTACTGCGCGGAAAGATTTCTATGTCAGTCTCTAGGTTTACCCCTTGACATAAGGGATGACGATATTGATGTCTGCTATCCTGGGGAAGAGTTGCACGCGTCTCCTGGCTCAAATGGTGTCATCGACTGCCAAGGCTCAAAAAGGCTTCAGATGCTAACATTTCTAGCCAAACACGCCAGAATACGTGGCTTGATACTAGAACTAAGGAACAAGTCGATTCATGCTCGACAGGATACTGCAGATCATGCAGACTTTGTCCACGCAGAGCTGGCAAGATGGGTGAATGAAGTTGAGGACAGCTTTGATGCAGACCTTGAAAATGATGTGGAATTGCCAAACTCGCTGTGCGCATCGCACAAACTTTTACTCATGTTGCTAAAAAGCGAATCCATCATCTCACTAAATCGCCCTCTAATGGCATCAGATCATCGGAGCCCGTCCTATGCAGCTGCGCTTCAGCATTGCATTGGTGCTGCAAGGTCAATAATTGTCAGTCTGAAGTGTCATTTTTCAAAAAACCGCTGCTCCAGAGCGGCTGAAGATACGAGGCTTTCCGTTCCATTAGTATGGCCGTCATGTACATGGAGTGTATGGATCAGTACCTTTGTCTTGATATTCTCTGCTTTTGAGCACCAACTACCTATACAGAGTGCGTTGAGGTAGGTGAATGTTCAATTTTCACCTGATATACTTACTACATGGGTATATTGACTCATCTCGAAACAACAGGTTGGCAGAACAAGCCAAACAGGTGCTAGCACACATCGCAACACGAGATACATTCTGGCCAGAGTACTGCATGTCAGCTGTAGATGGCATGGCATCCGCACTGGTGGAGATATCAAATGCGTCTGATGCAGTAGGCGATTTGAATACGGCCAGGCCAACTTCTCAGCTGTCAATGAGCCAAATTACTCGGCCCCAAATTGCTGTGCATAGCCAGGGCGGTGTATCGCCGCCTTCTAGCCGAGCAGAAACTGAAGTTTCACCTAGAAATTCGAGTCAGCAGCTTGAGAACGCAGGAGACATTACAAGGAATGAAGATGCTAGGTACGGACAAACGCCGTATAAACCGCAACATGACGCCTTTACTGGCGCAGATGAAGCGATTAAAATACCAACTGATGCACCGACCGCCAACAACGGACAGCATCATCCAACATTTTTGTCAACATCTAGAGCTGAAAGTCCTCATATTGCCACTCAATTCGAAGATCCAAGCAGAGCATTCTGGCAGAATCAGTTTCTTCAAGGGTCTTTTGATGCAATCGGGTACCCATTCCTAGCTGCCACCAGCCTAGACCCAGCGACTGACTCCATGCCTTTTTTCCTCGGATAGCGTGTGGGAAATGCACTAAATATATGGCCTAACAAATTTGAGGGCGCTTATCATCTATATGTAGGAAAAGCAGTGCTTCTAGCGAACATTTATTAACCCCTTGTTATAAATATGAAAGACTATCCCACATGCATCAATGGCTCCAAGGCGCCGGATTCCGCAAGGTATTCAACACATGATCAACGCTGCCAGCACTCCGCGACATCAGACATGCCGCTGAGTCGCCGGGAAGATATTGTGACTCAGGCACCTCACCAATTTATGCTGCCCGAGTCAGCTGGCTGGAAATCTTATAACCAGGCCACATTATAGTTGGATTCGAAAATATTCTGTGCAACTAATACTCCGCTGATCATCATCTCGATGTCCGCCTTATTGAAAGGTAACTTAGGTCGGTCTCGGGATGCGTATTAGAATGATGAAGAATTAATAAGCGGGGCGTGCCCCGAAAACATGAAGGGCTGATAATGGGCGGTTGACTTTAACCTAAACCAGGCAATTAAGTTCACAATTAATAATCAACTCTACGCGGGACTCTTCACAGCCTAGTTATGTCTGGAAGTCGACAGGTATCACTCTTGTAGAATCTGAAAGAAAATTCCGTCGCGTCATAAACAATTACCTAAGCCTGTATTTGCTAAGAGGACTTGGGATAAGCGCAGAGAATATATTCCATTTACAATCTCAAAAATTCCAAGTTGAAGTGCCCCAATGCACATTAAGCGCCGAAGGACATCGGCTATTACATTCTATCTTTTCCATAAATGGCAATCCCCACTTGCTATCTAAACAAATGCAGTCTAACGCAAGACCTATGCACATGTATTGAAGCTGCGGAGAAGAAAACAGCATGAATGAAGCGATCGAAGGGTGATTTACGGGAAATCATTGGTCAAAGTCTGGAACTACTGGCTAGTCTTCATCCCAGACCCATGGTCTATGATATTTTGAAACTTTCATCTCTCTACCTAAGACAGACTCTCGTCATTCTACATCATTATATCGAAGATCGTTGAGCTCCGCCAAATCTGCAGAGGATCTCTCTATCTACCTAAGGGCATTCGGTAACCTCGACTGTATTCACGGTAATACACACCCCTCGCAATGGACATAGGTGGTGTCTCCCCTGTTAGAGAAACTAGCATCTTCACACAAAAGATGGCATCCATAGCATGCGAGGCATGTAGAGCAGCCAAGATCAAATGTCAGCCAAGCGAACAGCCCAGAGTTTGCCGCAAGTAAGGATAGAGAAAATGTGAAACGTGCCGATGGCAAAGAGATGTACTGACGGTCCACGTCTAGATGTCTTGAATCCAAGAGAGAATGTATATCACGAACAGGCCCACGCACTCGCCGAAGAAGAAGAAAGCAGTATATCTTGTTTGGTAATCTAGGGTCAAGGTGGATATGAATACTGACCTGATAATTAGCACAGATGATGCAGCACAACCTCAACCGCCGCCTGCGAGCCGCCAATCCAAGACCTTCACTATTGACTTTGACGTGCAGTCTCTGCCTGAAGTTGACGAGAACTTTGACGCTTTGCGCGATAGTCATGTACAATTCCTCGAAACCATATTTCCTTCCGAGCTGGATTTCGAAGTCAATGACCTTACTTCCTCGCCAACGACATACTTCCCCACTCCCTCGTCTTCTCACAGCCACTCCATCCAATCTCTCCATGCAAAACCACAATTCAACCTCGACTCTGCCGAATCCCTACTAACTTCATTCAGCAGAATGCTGTCTCATTTCCCCTGTATTAACCTTCAACCCGAAGACACAGTTTTGAGCCTTGCTGCCTCTCGGCCCTTCGTTTTACTGGCGATCTTGGCCGCCGCGTCTGGTTCGCGGACTCTTCAGGGACATAGCCTTTACGATGAAGAGTTTCGAAAGGTTTTAGGCCTCAAGTTTGTGGCTGGCGGGGAAAGAAGCATTGAACTTCTGCAGGGCACACTCATCTACTGTGCTTGGTAATAGATGTTCCACTATTTAGTCTCATGAACAAAAAGCTAACGACTGTAGGTATCCGTTTCATCTTAGGCCTAAAAATAAGCAAGCCTTTCAGTACGTCCGCATGGCCGGGGATATGGTTCGCGATATGGGACTCGATCAAGAGTTGGCCGAGCTGAAAGGCGGTTTCAATTCTGGGGTGACAAAGGAGCAGCTGGACAAAATCCGCGCATATCTCTCCTGGTTCTACGCGGCATCAAAGTATATCTTCTATTATAATGATATCTTGCTGTTGGGATCTTGACTTACAGTGAATCCTAGCTTTATGGTCCCCTGGAAGAAGATAGATGTGACACCTCCATTCACTACTTGGACATCCACTTGCTGTGACATTCTGCAGAGGTGCGCAGAGTCTGATGGTGATTACGCGTTAAGTTACCTCGTACAATTTACGAACTACACCAACGCCGCTACAGACGCAATGAATGAGAACATGACGACAAGTAAGCAACAGAGCCAGCTTGTACTGTTAGGGTTGGAAGCCCAAATTCGAGAGCTTCAACAGCGTATGCTCACGCGAATTGCCAATGATGGTAAGCATCCTTGAATTGCGCTTTCTAAAATAAGTCTAACAATCTAGAAGTACCAGTGAAGTTTTCAGAATTATTTCTTCGTGTCTATCTTATCGGCTACTCTCTACTTCCCTTAGGGCAACCTAAGAACAGGCCCTCTGGGTATATGTTTCCTTCAACACCAAAGCTTAAAAATTGTGTCGCCGAAGTCAAGATGATGTTAAAATTTATCTCTAACTTAAGTCAATCTGCACTCGTTGGCTTCTCTTGCAACGACTGGATGAAGGTTGTTTTCACCGTCATCATTGCCTTCCGCCTCTCATTCCCTTTTACTGAGCTTCCTGGCTGGGACGACATCTGGGCAAGAAGCGAATTGCACTTTGGCGAGTTCTTGGCGCATATGTGCGAAGGTTCTGACTTGATCACCGTCAATACCCGAGTCGATGCGGTGTCTGCCAGTCGTGTCGTGTTGCGTGTGGTTAAGGACAAGTACGACCGCCGTATCACACTACATACCAACAGAGTAGCTGCTGCAGCAGAGGCAACAGTGGCAACTCCATCATCATCGAGTATTCGGGGATGCCCGATGACTGATCGTAGAATGGAGCCTTATATTTCTGCGTGGGATACAAGGTTCGAGGTTGACAATGTAATTCCACCTTCCACACAGCACGCGGAAGATGAGCAACCTATGCATCGCGATTTGTGGGCAACAATGACGATGGATTGGGCTAATGATACGATTGGGAATAACGAATGGTACACTTGGCCTTGGGACTATACACCATCCCAGGATGCTTCGTCTAGTTTAGAGTAAGGCTAATCAATTGGTAAAAATGCATAAATGCATTTTAAGAAACGATGACAACATTTCAATACAATATTGAGCCACTCTTCTCGAAGCTCTCAGTGTGCGAGTATTGACAAATTTTCAAGAGAATCTTATCCTATTGACACGTCGGAATCAGCACCCAAGCTACTCACTTGGTTTAACATTTCTGACGAACCTTGAAAGTTGGTTTTAAGTAAACCAGAGGCCGTTCTACAGAAAACTAAGTCCTCTGGAGATTTACGTTATGTAATGGCGATTGGCGATTTCTCATTGTGCTGAAGCCACTTGCACCCAGCTCCCACTGTTAAGTTCATATTAAACAGGGACTGGTAACGAAACACCCACCTTCTGGTCGGCGACACCCAGGCATTCTATTAATACACTGAATGAAAGAGCCTTCTCAATCTGCTAAAATACATGTACTCAACATATATACCTATAACTAATCTTGGCCATTTACATTAACCCTACCTTACCCGCTAACTCTATCCACTGACCACTGACCGCTAACCTCGAGTTAATTGCCTATGGTATAGCATTACAAGCGCTATATTACGGCGATATAATTGCTATAATATAATTACACCAGCGGTAAAAGCTGTACCTATAATTTAATAAGATAAGCACTGTATTTAAAAGAACTTATATTTATAATACACATGTAAATAAAGATATACTAGCTGTAAAGAGAAAAGTACATTTTACAAAAACAGATCATTTTGCCTACCTCCTGCCACCAAACTAAAAGGTGGGTGCCGTGTAACTAATCCCTACCTCATCAGAATCCGAGACTAGCCTGCAAAGCTGGTCGGAACCTGAGTGTAGAGCGCACTTATGCTTCGCGCAGTCGCACTAGCTAAGTGCAAGCGGTAGAAAGAAGAGTTTCGTAGGCAGTTGGAGAGGATATGTCTCATAGGGAAGCTTGCAGGTGGCTAAAAATCGTTTGCTCTTTGTGGCAAGAATATGAAGTAGGCTACAGCGTCGATTCCAATAGGTACTTATTTCTCGCTAGCTAATAATTAAAGGTGCGGAAGAGGAATTTCGATTTTTTCATCATATCTTTATCATCCTATCTAAATAAATCTCCAAATTCTTAAACATAGCTACCTACCGAAGGCGATCTCTAGCTTATGCCTCTAAAATGTACATACCATTTAGGCCAGTGCATCGGTGAACTCAACCCGTAAAAAACCGTCCAGAGCCATGTCTTTCTACTCTATGGAGACTGTTTTGCCTTCGGTTTAATCGGGCATGGCGCCAAAGTGTACAATAGCAACTTCGGATCGCATACGATTTACACGAAATCGCAACTACTACAAGCAGCTGTATATCGCACTTGAAATGGACAGTATGCTACACGGCATAGCAAAGTGTGATGGAGCGAGATGTAAGTCTGAAATCGCTAGTATGGACAAAGACGGAAAGAGAATGATTTGACGGCGTCATAGCACCACCAATCAAAGTTTCTAGCAGGATGACGACCCATTTTCCAGATCTACACACACGATTATTCTATTATATAATAGCTCCGAGGAACATATGCCTTGTATTTGTAACACCCACTCTCCGGACTCGATGATCCCCGTGATCCCCGCACCAGCTCGGGCATAGTTATGTCATGGTGGCTACGCGTTAATACTCTACACCGGCATTATAATTGTTGGTTGAGTGCAATGTTCGGCATCGATCGAGAATAGTTTTAAACGCTATTCGCTTATACCGAAATCTCGGCCAGCTTTTGCTCGCCTAGTGCGACGACCTATAATTGATAGCAAATATAATATCTTTAGCTGTCGGAATTAATATATTCTTGATATTATATAGTAATGAATAATAGATCTGCTAACAAAGTTGTGGAATGAGGATCGGTTATATAAATCAATTGTGCCTGTTCCGTCCTAGCTAATCAACAATGATAGACGATGAAATAGCTACATATTTGCAGGCTCTGGTTGCATGCTCGATCAATCTTCTCGGGACAGACGACCTGAACAAGGCGGGCGGACTATGTAGCCTTGGAAGCCGAGATGAGTTGGCAGGACATGAGGCGCGTCGGTTTGTATAGGGCTAAATATTGACCCGAGCAAGAGACCGAAATTATCTCCATTTCCGTATTATATTCGCCTTGCCTATAATTGATTTCGCCTCGTTCATAATGGGATACCTCTTCTTCGGCAATTATTGGCAGTCCTTGTTTGCCGACTATGCAAATGTGGACCCTGTGTTTAAGGAAACTAGTTAATAACTTCCGACCACCTCCGGAGTTGACGCGACTCAGGTAAGACTACAATAGTGTTGCTTTTTAGCAACCCATGTAAGCTAGCCAGAACGGCAAAAATGCAGTCAGCTGTCGTAGAAGAAGTAGTGTACACGATGATTCACGTTCTTGGTTAGTTATATCTAGAGAGCCATTGACCCTTGAGCTGGCAAGAGAGGTCTGCACTCATGCAGATAAAGTATTTCGCAGCTGTGATCATAGGAGGTTTTAATTGCGAAACCTTTAATTCGACGTGAAATAAGCTCTTTGTGAATCATTGAACTATATCTTTAGTAAAATGGATCACAAGCCTGCCAACTACAAGCCAGCATATCGTCCGACAGTCGACGAGCTACTCCAGCGCAACAAGTACCCAAGTTTCAATCCTAGACTGCTAAGTCAGACGTCCATCTCACACTATGTATAGACATTATGCGACTACCGTGCACAAAGCTTGGCCGGATTTGCCAGAGTTACTGGAATGGACTTCGCCATCTACCATCGTCAGTGCGTATCATTAAATACTAATCTAGATTTATTAATTCTTAACCAAATTTCACAGTTGCCTGCGCCGACCCTCGCTGTGACCCTCAGCAATTTATGCAAGGTAGAAGAGGCGGTAAGTTTCACACTTGTTACTATCTTTAAGCATAATTCCTCGTTGACGCACGATATTGAGTTACGAATATGCAGAAATTGCCGCGATCCGAAATCTAGGCGGCCAAGCCGAGATTAGCATTCACGATGTTGCCACCCTTGACAGCGAGTTTCAGTTCAAGGAGCTAGTAATCGTTCACCACACGGATTGTGGAGTTACGCATCTGACGTTGGAAGGCGTTTATGGATATCTTAAGGAGAACCTCCCTGGCGCGACAACAGAAGATTTAGAAGCATTTCCCATCCGTCTTTTCTCAACGTATGTTCCATACTCTTCCGCTCCTAGTTATTGATGATTTATGTCAATTTCGTTGGATTTAACATAACAATACCTGTCATGCATCTTTAGAATGGAAGAAGGCGTGAGACATGATTTAGAAGTTATACGAAAGTCGCCTTATCTCCGTAAAGAGCTGAAAGATTCGGCGAGAGGGTTTATCTTCGATATCAAGACTGGACTTTTGAACCCTGTTTTGTAAGCTATAACAGATGGAGTTTGAGAAGAAGGTAAACATAGATTCAGTTCTTAAATAGGTATATTTCATACAATTACTTTCCTTGATGTATACGATTATAAACAAGTCTTTATTTCTGTCACTTTAAGCCATCAGCCTCCTCAGTAGGAATATAATAAACTAATTGAGTTATCAAGAATTTCATTCTCTCAAATTTGCTTTCGACATTTTATTAGCAGCTATACTACTGTTCTATACCACGCTTAGTCTCGCGGGACCCTCTCTTGACTATTACTAATTATTGAAGAGCCCGCCACCTAGTGGCGTATGAAGGATTGAAAGGGAAACTGTATTCGAATACTTGCTAATTTCCAATAAGCTACTCATAACCCACCCTAAGCCACTTTGATCCAAGAGAACAAAAACTAGGCTATATTAAATGCCGTGAATATACGGAGTACGGAGCTCTATACTGTCAATTAATAATAGTTACCCAAGCTCCGATGCGTCTCGCAGGTTAATGCATAGAAGCATGACTGATTCTTCGTATGCCCTGTCGTCGATTGGTTGGGTCTGGCGACCTGATATTTTCTTAACAGTCGCACGCGTATATAATGCCTTCACTCGCCAACCCAGATATTCTCATCCATCTGCATTCAACACTAATAACCATGGCACCTTCAACTAACAATCCCTTCCCTGCTTTCCCTTTGACAGGAATCCAGTTTCCCTCTTCTCCCCTGGTCTTATCTTCTTATGAATATGCAAAGCAATATTCGACTCCGGGAGTCTTGAATCATGTTCTACGAAGCGCAGCCTTTTGTCTTCTCCTGCAGAAGAAAATGCCTGAATTTACCAAGCTGGGCGATACGCTTGACACCGAGCTTGTTGTCGTCAGTTGTCTTCTTCACGACCTCGCTTGGACCAAAAACAAAGAACTTGTGACGAATACAAGACGTTTCGAGGTCGACAGTGCCAACCTCGCTCGTGACTTCATCGACGCAATACCGGAAAAAGATGCCAACTGGAGCAGAAAGGGTCGCCGCATGCAGATTATCTGGGATTCCATTGCGCTGCATACGATGGAAACCTTGGCACCATGGAAAGAGCCCGAAGTTGCGCTTGTCCACTACGGCATTCATGGCGACCTTCTTGGTCCGAGTTTGCATCTCCTTGGGCTACCAGATGACCTACCAAACTTGAAAGGGATCATGACAGACGAAGAATTCAAGGAAATTTCCAGCGCGTTTCCTCGAATGCATTTTGCGGAAGAGTTCAAGGAGATCTTCTGCGGCTTATGCAGGGACAGGCAGCGCTACACCTTCGACAGTGGCGTTATGGACTACGGAAAAGAGTGGGGTTACGATGGGAAGGGTACTGGAAGAGAAGAGTTCAACAAGGTAGTAGAGGATACTCAGCGTGCTAAGAATCTATATGCTGTGATGAGTTCGATCGATCAACTTGCGGATAAAGCATAGTATAACGCCCTGAGCTGTACACAGGTACAAGGAAGGTCTTTGAACGTTTAAATCTTGAAAAAGGTTCATATTCGCAGAGAAGAAAGGTTATGATTAATTAACTAAATCTTAGCTGCACAGAGGGTACTAGGATCAAATTATTTATTGCATCGATGCTATTTTAACGACTAACTATCTAGGCTATGCTATCTAGGCTATGGTGAATGTTAGGATTAATATGTAGAACAACTTGCAGCAAAGTTTTTGTGACGACTTTCACCTAAAATATTTCTCCGTGACCATTGTTTTGACGTCGTGTATAATACCAAGACAGATTTTCTTAATCATGTGGGGTAAGACAGCCATGTGTAAGCGGCGGAAAGCTTTGGATGCATTACAACCGAATGTCTTATTATGGTGGATAAAGCTGTTATGTGCTACGGATTGAGTACAGCTTAACTAGCTCCCTAGCATTTACGATATATTTTAATTAGTTTATTAGAATACATCAATGCTAGTGGATAAGTTAGTTTTATATTACCTTAATATTATGTATCTTGTTTCTCTTCAAGGTCTTCACTCCTTTCCTGTTTTCCATATTATCCATTATTGCCACCAAGTTCCTTTAGTTTTTGCTCAGATTGCTCCGTAGACTTGTTGCTAGTGTGTACCGATTATAGGTACTAGGCAATGATAACAGACTTTTACCTTTGTAGCTGCACGCGGCCGTAATCGCGACTTTCTTTTATCTTGATTCACTGTTGGTTTCAGTCTAAGCATTATCTGCAACATAGGTAATTGCACTCTTATAAGCGTTAAATAGTACAATTAGGAGAAATGATTGTCAGCCGGCTGGACATTGCACAGTAGTAATTTGATCGACAGGATTTTAGGCAGAATCGTCTGCCTCGTCAAACAAAGCCCACCTTTGCTATGGCGGTCAACATGCTATATGGATGGCTAATATGGTGCCTACACATTGGGCACGTTGTCTGTGCATGATTGCAGGTTATGCTATGCTTGCAAAGTATGAGTCTATCGAAGCTCACCCAGCATATGCAGTGGGATCTCCTTCGACTACATCCATCTCCAAGACGACGATATGTGGAGCTGATCGATTTGAAATTCAGTGTATTACATGTATTACTAAGCAGCATAGCATTTAACATTTTTATTTGTGCATTTACCTTTGCCGTTTCAAGGCTTACAAATCCTGGTCACCAAGTCTCGCTTTCACAGATGCGGCATTATTTCAAACGAATAAAAATACTGGCTTCTGATATTTACTGTGTCCAAACTTATCTGGTTCCCTTAATCCCGGATTCGGTTATATCTGCTTACTTCTTGAAGAAAAGCTAAGTGCATACTGCAAAATGTCAAACCCGATGCAATCAGCAATCATCTGGCCCGAAAAGTTTCTACCGGGTACGACAGAAAACTTCGTTAGTAACGAAATCATTGTCAAGGATATCACGGCCACGCAGATCTGGGAACAATTAAATGATATTTCAAAGTGGCAGTCGTATTACAAGAATTGTGAGCAAATCACTGAGCCAGAAAACGGACCTCGATTGCAGAAGGGCGATGTATTCAGATTCAGCACATTCGGGCTTCCTGTCTTAACGTGTCTAGTTGAAGTGGCAGTTTCTCCCAGACCAGGCAGTGCTGGCCGTCTGGCGTGGTCCACAAAGCTGGATGGCGGCCTGAACGAGAGGATCGAAGTTTATCACGCTTGGCTAGTCGAAGATCTTGAAGGAAATAGGGTGAGGGTGCTGACCCAGGAAAGTCAAATTGGCAAGCCGGCCGCAGAGTTGGCGACAGCGAAGCCTAACAGAATGTTGCTTGGCCATCAAGATTGGCTAGATGGATTGATCAAGGCGGTGAAGGGAGAGGTGATTGGACTAACAAATCTGGAAAGTACATAAATTGGGGCATACTAAGTGCTGTAGTAAAAAATATTAGCAACATTGTGATTTATATATAGTTTAATTAGCATCGCTAATTTTATACTTATTTACCAGGTCTTTTTCCTTATTGATTCATCAGCTATGCTGATTTAATATCTGCATTAGATTATATATCCCAAACACATTGGGTTGTAGCTGTCTGATTTCCCAAATGTCTTATTCTACTCTTTCTCCAGACTTGGTTCTTTTTTACAGGCAACAGAATTCATACAACTACTTATGCATCTGTCTCCTGATGCTAAGTTCATGTAATCCGTTCCAAGGTTATTCTACATCAATGCAGACTTTCCCTAGGTTCTTCCCTGCCTGCAAATACTCGTATGCTTCTTTGAGTTGGTCAAGTTTGAACACACGTGAATCGATAACTGGCCGAAGCGTCTCCAGGTTAGCTTCAATGGCAAGACACATGGCCTCCATTTGCTGTCGACTACCCACTGAGATTCCGCGGGCCGTGTAATGTTTGAGCCACGGATCCAGCAAGTTTGGTACTTCTGCTCCACTCCCTTCGCCACCAACAAAACCAACGACGCTCATAGTACCATCGAGCTTCAGACTCGCAACACTCTGTTTCATTGTTGATGCTCCTGCAACCTCGACGACGAAATGTACGCCAATTCCTCCAGTTAATTCCTTAGCGACCTCTCCCCAATTTGGTGTCTCTTGATAATTGATGATGTGATCGGCGCCTAGCCTTTTAAGCAGCTTGGCTTTTTCGTTGGAGCTTGTTGTTGCAATCACTCTAGCTCCAACTGTTTTGGCAAATTGTAGGGCAAATATGCTGACCCCCCCTGTGCCCTGTGTTAGAAGCCACTGGCCCGCTACAAGCTGCTTGGCTGATAATCCAAATAGAGCGTTCCAGGCAGTCAAAGCGGCGCAGCTAAGAGTTGCTGCCTCGAGGAAATTTAGGCCGTCCGGCATTTTTACAAGTCCTTGCTCATCAAACGCGCCAATTGAACGCAGTGTTCCGTCGATTGATGCACCAAGCCCTGAGTCTGCTGACTGAGCGTCGATCGACCCCGCCAAATGTCGCTGGTTGAGGATCGTAACAACCTTGTCCCCTGGCTTGAATCGCGTAACACTTTTGCCAACCGCGAGGACCGTCCCAGCTCCATCAGATCCAGGAACGACATTTGGCTTTTGGGAGAATGGATACTTGCCAAGGGGAATTATAATGTCGCGAAACTAGAGATATGATTAGAGGGTGATTATTCGAACAATGCATTAACAACAGGGCCATACGTTCAACGATGCCCCTTTGACTAGTGCTGGCTATTAGTGTGGCTCTGTATGAACCTGGGGGGAAACGGCGCTTACTTTTGACAAGCACTTGGTTGTCGGAAATTATGGGCACTGCTTCTTCTGTGAACTTTAAAGCGTCTAATCCGTCATAGCTAGTGACCTTCCACTGCTTAGCTGTCTGAGGAATTGCTTCAGCCATATTACGGAAATAAACGTAGCCGTTGAAGATGTGAGGTGGGTTCAACGAAGATGAATCCTGCAACGGGGGCTTCTGGACTGGATGGAATCTTCACGTCAAATTATCGGAAATAGAAATAAAGTCAGGCACAGAGAATTTTGAAAAACAAGAATCGAACATATCTATATACAAATATATGCGATGTATTTGAGCTGCTGATTTTGTGTATGTGTATAAGCTGATAGGTTATGAACAGCGGGGCAACCTGGCTCACCATGACGCCGTGGATTATTTGGCAATCCAGCTTATAAAGCAATAATAGTCCCTTTCTCCTCGCACATCATATCTTTCAGGCTATGCGGTGATGCTTGCGATCTTCCGATAGCACATTTACTAGCTGTATATGGTTACTGGCGCATCGACCGCGGTGTTTCACGGTCTTGTACGGCGCTACACGGCGATGCGCGGAGTTCCACAAGTATCTAAGCAATCAGGGCTGTGGATAATAAATAGACGCATTATAATGAATAAATTTTCAATTCATACTCACATATCATTAAATTAGTCCTTTGTTGTTCCAAACTATCTTGAAAGTTTACAAGCCCCGCACGGAATGGCCGCGAAAAGATATCAGAACAGTGGCGATGCTGCCAATCGAACAAGCCTTGGGGAGCCGCTGAGATTTCATTTCTCTAAGCAAACTATGAATTCTCGAATTTTTAAAGCATCTATGGGAGAGACACTTGCAACGTGGGATTTTGCAAACATAGAGACCTGCGGCATCCCTACCCAAGAAATGAAAGAGCTATACAGAAGGTAAGTGGAAAGTTAAGAGACACGCACATCACTGTGTAGTATCGCAAACTATCTTGGAAACCCTCTTGGCTCCCAATTCTTGTTATCTGACGAAATATATAGATGGGGTGAACATGAAAATGGCTTTGGGATGATACTTACGGGTAACATTCAGATCAGTTTGACATTACCACACTTGCAAGGCGATCTCATCATTGATGCATCTCATCCTTTTCATGGACCGCGCTTCGAAGCTTACAAGGAATTGGCTTCTGTTGGGAAAGCTGGCGGTTCACTTATGGTAGCTCAACTATCCTATGCGGGACGTCAAGCTCTAGCTGCAAACTCGCACACCACAGCAGTTGCACCGTCTGTCGTGCCCTACCGTAAGTTTTGATGGTACCCGCAAACATTTTTTTCTTGGTCGGAACCGTGATAATAAATTGTTTGATAGCCACGGACGCACAAAATGCAATGTTTGTGACAGCACGAGAGGCAACTCAAATGGATATCGACATCCTAATTGAAGGATTTGTTCACGCAGCGGAGTACTTGGAAGCTGCAGGGTTTGACGGAGTAGAGCTGCACGGCGCCCACGGCTACATGATCGCACAGTTTCTATCGCCGCGCACAAACAAGAGAACGGACAGCTATGGCGGCTCTTTAGTCAACCGGATGCGTTTCTTGCGAGAAATTTCCGAGAAAATCCGCACGAGGACGTCGCCCTCCTTCATTGTCGGTGTCAAAGTCAATAGTGTCGAATTTCAAGAAGGTGGTTTCGAAGTAAACGAGGCTGCTGATGTCTGTCGCGTGTTACAAGATGAGGTCGGACTGGACTTTATTGAGCTGAGCGGCGGTACGTTGGAGAAAGTAGGCCATGAGTGGACTAAAGAGACGACTATAAAGCGTGAGGCTTTCTTCCTCCGATTTGCCGAGCTAATCGTTCCTCACTTGGGTAAGACAGCCTTGGAGCGCCGCACTAAAATCTTTATTACCGGAGGACTGCGAACCGTCAGCGCCATGGCCAGGGCGCTGGAGATAGTGGATGCAGTTGGTATCGCTCGCCCGGCTGCCCAAGAGCCCTGGATCGCAAGAGATCTCCTCAATGGGAGAGTTTCGGGCGTAGTCAAGCCGGTATCGCCCTTTGACAACGATAGTGCGCTCGGGCTTACCTTGGCCGGTGCCCAGATGCAGCAGGTAGCTTCTGGGTTCCAGCCGTTTGATTCAAGCAATGAAGAGGCAATCAAGTCCTTTTTGAAGGACAAGGAGGCTCACGAAGCGGCTGCGATTAATGATTACGCAAGGAAGCGTCCGTGGTTTCCCATCGTAAGCTCGGCTAACAGCACACCGTATAAGAGTCCTTAACAGCCCATCAAGCCACAACGGCAGGATTAAGTAGGGAAAAGCTGCCGTTTGTTAAATTTGGAATATGTGTAGCGTTTTGAATACCAGTCTGTGGCATACACGGCTGCATGTCGTTTAATAGAGCTTTTGTGGCGACCAATTCGAACTCTAGGTCAACGATTCAAGCCCAATACCGGTTGTGCATGGGCAATAAAAAATTGGACCAGAGGAAGGGACAGTGGACTATGTCTAGCAGATTATTACTGTATTTCACCAGCAGCACAGTATCACGCTTACAGTTCAATTTTTCATTTTGTGCATCAGGGCGGAATTATGGAAAAAGTGGCGGAGTTCATATCCTGGGTAGCTTATTAATCTTTGGGGCTTATTACTCAAATAATGTATCCCTTCTCGCATTGAACTTACTGGCTTCATACTCTTAATCGTCTCTTACAAAGGCTGTGCGATGGAAGTGGCGTATCAAGTGAATAGGCGAAAAGGTTTGAGATAGACACAAACAATATTGATAGAATAAGCTGACCGACTGTATAGCCTGCGACTTATGCTTCTTTAAGAAGATTAAATGCGACATGTTTGAACCAACCTGCTCCAACTGCCAGCTTTACAAGGCAAAATGCAGTACAACGAGAGCTCGGAAACAATTCAGATCCATTCGGCCACAGCGAATAGAACCGTCCGGATCTCCAATAGCTCCTGATCACACGACCATTAGTAGCCAAGATGTGTATGTAACCTGACGGATGCTTCGCAAATGTTCTTGACTTTGGCTAACTACAAAAGGACGAGTGTCGAAAATATCGAATCGCGGCTTGCTCACATAGAGAAGCTTATGGAACAAGTTATCGCTGCAACTACGACGGCTCCAGCCGCTAGCCAGTCTCAAGAGGGACCGCTCGTGATGGCAACAGCACCGCCATCCTTCCCATTACTTCCTCAATTTCTTCCAGAGGTGCCTTCAATTCATACTGACAACGAATTTGACCCCATATTAAATCAGCCCTCTGGTATGGCTCGACCAATAGATTTGGCCGCATGGGAAGTTCCAGCGTCGGGCATGAGGTGGACCGACTCATATCCATGCATCCCTCCCTTTGAAGAAATCCAGCCTATCGTTGAAAACTATTTCACACATATAAACTCGCTGATGCCGCTCTTCTCGCGGACGTCATTCTTCCAAAAGCTGCATAGCTATTACGCCTCTGAGTGTGAAAATCCTCGAAAGACATGGGCAGCCATCAATGTTGTCCTGGCACTGGGTACCCGCTTGCCAATCTCACCGTCTGCTAATTTCGACCTAAAGCATGAAGATAGCCAGATGACCAAGTATGTCGAGAATGTCCAATCTGTTCTGTCAGAGCTAGTCACACAAGACGTGGATTTGCTCAGTGTGCAAGTTATTCTGGGGCTCGTCATAATTTTTAATAGCCTGAAAGACTCAAGTCCTGCAGTGGTGCTTATTGGGACGGCGATTCGCCTCGCCCACCGTTTGCGTCTCCATAGTCGAGATCACCAGCAAAATGATTACCCAGACGAGGCCCTGCAGCGTAGCCGTGTCTTTTGGATTGCTTACATCTTTGATAAGGATATTTGTATCCGCCATCATACACCATCAGTTCAAGCCGACGACGACATCGATCTACACCTCCCGGCTGCTATGCCTCCTGATGAAGCTGGGAATGTATACGCCAAAGATGGCCGTTTCTTAGTCAATTTCTTTCGGCTCCGGCTGCAGTTGGCCCATGTTCAGGGGCAAGTGTATAATCAACTCTTCTCAACGCGAGCCGTCAAGATCACGCCGCAGGAACGCCAGAAACGAGTTGCTCTCCTCCACAATCAGCTAGAGCGCTGGAGATTAATAGTCCCACCTGAATTGCAGGCCGATGTCGTCACGGAGCATGCCAGCCGCACAGAACTTTTCTGGCTCTGCATGACGCACTTCTCATATCTTGGATGTCTGGTTATGATTCATGGGATGTGGAGCCACGATACTGAGTGGCGGAAGCGCCTGAAGCCTTCCCTTTCTAGGGGTGATGATACCGGGAACATTGACCGCTTTAAATCACTTCCGCCTCTCCCCAGAGGCTGGAAATATTGCGTGCAGATGAGTAGACAATGCATGGCGCTGATGTACCGAGCTCCCCTGAGCGATTGTAGTGTATGGTAAGCTAGCAAAATAAAATCCAAGACCAGGCACCTATACGACCAACTAACGAGATATGACAAAGGACGAATGGATGCGCCTACTTCTCGGCTTTGATGATTATTCTGGTCAATCTCTTTGAGAATCCCATGCATGAATTGGTGGACGATGATTTGCAATTGACAAGCTACGCTGTGGAGATCTTTGATGGAATGAGCGATGCGTCGGCAATCGTGCAGATGAAACGTCTAAACGTAGTTGCTGCCGAGCTAGACCGTCGTGCGAGGTTATTGATCAAGCATACACAGCGATTTGTCGCAGTTAATGGGCCATCCCCTCATTTAGAAAGACGCTATCGCCTCGAGATCGGTCAGGACTTACCAACTGGTTTGCAGTGGGACTGGGGAAACGAGGGTGTTGAAGCCTGGCCGAGTATGGACGTCTCCTTGGTAAATTTAGTAAATCTTTATTAAAATAGCGAAGAAACTTCATTTGTTGGCATATTTACAAGAATAAGTTATCTATATTTTATATCCGGCACAAGTTTCTATTATAAGATAACCCTTGTCGATATTTTTATTTTGCTTGATCCTTTTTAAAATTGGAGACAGCTTAGATACTATTTGTGGTTTTGGAAAAGCTTACTATCCGCAATGTAGCTGAATTTATTAAGATCTGAACACCGATAGTTGCCCGTCTTGGACCTGTTTATTAATCTTGGCGTATTGAGCTGCTGAGAAGTCTGCGGCGTCGTTTTCGGCCATTTGGACCTATAGCCCTACGATACTCCATGAATTTATTTTTTAAGATTCATGTTGGCTATTTTCTCTATAATATACTCTTCTATGAGTCGGTTGGACTAAATCCTTCGCTGAATATATAATCGACATAACCGTTTCACAATCGTGCAGTTCAGAAGCTTTGTCTGTTGTATGGAGTCAGCTTAATACCTTGTTTGAACCGGAATATTAAGTCTGGATTGGGTATACATTAGCGCCCAATTCCGATAATTACATCGTCATTATCATATATGGAGTTCATTGCTTTTCAACTTGATTCAAGGGAGTAGCCTCTGGCAATGATAACTGGACTTGCGCTATTATAAGCATCGAGGATTGGTCGCAGCTCATCGAATGACTCGGTGTCAATATTTCCAGATACTCGCGGTCAACAAGATGTAAATATGCGAGATGAATGATTTAATTGTTCAACAGAATAAGTATACGATGGGACTAGGTCAATCATTCCCATGCCTTGGAATGAACTGAATGGACTCAAACGTATGCCAAAGCAGTCTGTGTCAATAGCCACACTAATAGCATGGGGATTGCCTGGTGGTAAACAGGCAGTGGAAGAGGAAACCATTTTTGGGATGGAAAATCTCGGTTTTACAGCCAATCTTATTGTTGTTCATCTTGACCGAAATATTATTGAGGTCTTGCAACAGTCGTAAGAGTGTCAGTGTCAAAGCAACTACGCGGTTAAAAAATATATATATACCAGGTCTTATACTAACTTTAATAATATTTACTTTTCAACTTAATTATTACAATTATAAATATATTATAT